>PVJN01046138.1:0-16576 GCA_004026805.1 Lasiurus borealis
CAGAATTGAAGGGCAGATAAAGAGCTTCACAGATAAGAAAAAGCTAAAGGAGTTCATCAACTCCAAACCAGTGTTATATGAAATGCTGAAGGGTACTCTTCTAGAAGAGGAAGAAGAAAGAGGTAAAAGCCAAAAAATTATGAACAAATACATATCTATCAACAAGTGAATCTAAAAATTAAGTGAATTAAAAATTTGACCAACAGAATAAACTGGTGAATATAATAGAATCAGGAGCACAGAAAGGGAGTGGACTGTTAATTCTTAGGGGGAAAGGGGTGAAGGGTGTACAGGGAGAGACTGGAAAAAATCATACACCTATGGATGAGATCAATGGGAGGGAGCTAAGGGCAGAGGGAGGGGTGGGAGCTGGGTGGAGGGATGTTATGGAGGGGAAAAAAAGAGAAACAAATGTAATAATCTGAATAATAAAGATTTAATAAAAAAAAAAAGATACATGCCCTTGACCGGAATCGAACCTGGGACCTTTCAGTCCACAGGCTGATGCTCTATTCACTGAGCCAAACCGGTTTCGGCCATAATATTTATCTTTACCTTTTTCTTCTTCTTCCTCTTCTTAAAGAATTCTTTTCAGTATTTCATATAATACTAGTTTGTGGTGATGAACTCCTTTAGCTTTTTCTTATCTGTGAAGCTCTTTATTTCTGAATGATAGCTTTGCTGGGTAGAGTAATCTTGGTTGTAGGTTCTTGCTATTCATCACTTGAAATATTCCTTGCCACTCCCGTCTGGCCTGCATAGTGTCTGTTGAGAAATCAGTTGATAATCATATGGGTGCTCCTTTGAAGGTAATTAAGTGTTTTTCTCTTGCTGCTTTTAATATTCTTTGTCTTTTGCTCTTTGTATTTTAATTATTTGGGATTCTGTGTGCTTCCTGGACTAGTAAGTCTATTTCTTTCACCAGGTGGGACAAGTTTTCGGTCATTATTTCTTCAAATAGATTTACAGTATCTTGCTCTCTCTCTTCTTCTGGAACCCCCATAATTCTGATGTTGGTATGCTTGAAGTTGTCCCAGAGACTCCTTATACTATCTTCAAATTTTTTGAATTCTTCTTTCTTTTTGCTTTTCTGGTTGAGTGTTTTTTGCTTCTTTGTAATTCAGATCTTTGACTTGATTCTGTGTGTTCCTCTAGTCTGCTGTTATATATCTGTATAATATCTTTTATTTTAGTCAGTGTATGCTTAATTTCTAGTTGGTCTTTTTTCATATCCTTGAGGGTCTAGCTATACTTAACACCATTTTCTAGAAAATTCTTTTTTTTAAAAAATATATTTTATTGATTTTTTACAGAGAGGAAGGGAGAGAGATAGAAAGTCAGAAACATCGATGAGAGAGACATCGATCAGCCGCCTCCTGCACGCCCCCTACTAGAGATGTGCCTGCCACCAAGGTACATGCCCTTGACCGGAACCGAACCCGGGACCTTTCAGTCCGCAGGCTGACGCTCTATCCACTGAGCCACACCGGTTTGGGCTTCTAGAAAATTCTTGAAAAACCTTATAACATAGTTTTGAACTCTATATCCAGTCATTTGCTTTCCTCCATTTTTTTCATTTGTGACCTGTTTCTTTGTCTCTGCATTTTGGCTGCTTCCCTGAGATGATAGAGTGGCTTTGTGTGCTAGGTGTCCTTTAGGGACCAGTGGCTCAGCTTCCCCAGTTACCTGAGGTGGACACTCTTAGTGCATTCTTTTGGGGGCTGTGTGCACAGTCTTGCTGTAGTTAAGCCTTGATTGTTGTTGGTATCACTGGGAGGAATTGACCTCCAGGCCAATTGGCTGTGAGGATCAGCTGTGTCTATGCTGGGAGAACTTCTGTGCTGGAGATACCCTTTTGGGAGAAGACTTGCAAAAGCCTCTGTGCTCAGCTTGGATGGGTTGGAGTCTCAAGGCAGAGCAGACAGCAGTGTTTTCCCAACAGCCCTGCTCTAAAAGGCCCCTGGGTCTCAGTGTCCCATGGTAATCACTGCAAGCACCTCTGAGAGAAAGCCACCCTCAAGTTTCGCCCACTGCCAGACAATCCACTTTCTTCCCGAATGAGTCTGGGTCCCTGGAGTCTCACCCGGAACGGGAGTTCAGCACAGTTGGGAGCTATTGTCTCCCTCCTGCTTGAGAAAGCCAGCTGCACACTCAGTTACCAGTCCTCTCTGCACGTGCCTCAGTATCTCTGCCTCCTGCAGATCCTCTGAGCCTTAGTGTGCTTTTCTATTTCCTTCTAGTTGTAGAATAGAATTTACCCTCAGTCAGCCTTCCTGTGGTTCTGGTGATGTCTGTTTTGTCTTTTATTTGTAGTTTTGAAATTGTTGCACAAGGCAGCAGTTCAGGTGTTTACCTATGCCACCATCTTGGTTTCTCTCTCTGGGTGTGTTACTGTTTAAAGGGACCTTATCCTACATAACAAAAGGTTAATATGCAATTGACCTGACAGCGGAACAACTGAACAACCACAAAACTGGTTGCTATGATGTGCACTGACCACCAGGGGATGTGTGCGGAACATGGCGGGTGTTGGCCACAGTGGGATGGTGGAGCAGGTGAATGGGAGCACCAGACCAAGGCAGGATTCCAGTTGCTGACATCAGGGTGAGCCTCTGGCAGTTACTGAAAGTTCTTCACTCTCATGCACCGCAGTCCCATCCAGTGCCCAAATTTACTGCCAGCACCGGCCCTGCTTGTACCTGCTGGCAGCGCCAGCCCCACTTGCACCCACAGCCGGCACTGGAGCTGCCACTTGCACCTGCTGCTGGTGCTTAGCACTGGTCCTGGGTAGGAACAGCAGCTGCTGGCCCTGATCACCACTTAAGGCTTCTCCACCTCCCCCTGTTCCTGAGGGGTGATTGGTGCAGCAGTCAGCACTCGCACCCACTGATAGCATTGGCCCCAATAGCTCTGCACTGTCATGGGTGCAAGTGGGACCGGCACTGTCAACATGTGGGAGTGCAGTGGAAGTGGGGCTGCTGGCAGACAGGGTGGGAGGGGGCAGCAGTAGGAAGGGATGAGTGGGGGTGTACAGGATGGTTCGAGACCCGCCCCTGTGCCTACTGGCAGCCTTGAGGCCCATAGTTCCTTTAAAGGTGCACAAATTTGTGCACTGGGTCCCTAGTTGAATATATTGTTGATTCATTAACATTACACTCATGGACAACACTGTACCACAGACATAAAAGAAGCTTAGCTAACATGCATTTTCTCCATAAGGCATGTTGTAGCCTCTTGTGCTTAGGAACATCAGACAGTGCTTCAGCACTAAACTTGGGGCTATTTTAAACTGCAAAATTATCAACAACAAAAAAGACAAAAATGCAGAAAATGTGGCATTAAATAGACTGCAAAAGGACACTTGTTTGTAGTACAAGAGCAGAAATAAGAAGATAGAGCATCTCTTTTACCCACTTCAGCTGGGAGCACGTGTGATAGGCGACCCGATTTTCTTTAGTTTGCACATGAAGATTGATTTGGAGTTAAAAATAAAATGTAGCCAGTAGGACAATTTGCAAACACAGAATCCACAAATATGGGGATTGACTGTGTATTTTCTGTAATATATTGGTCAGCAAGATAGATCTGGACTTTCACTGGTGAGTTACACAGTGAGGCTCCGTGGTTCAATCATTATGAGCACAGCCTGGGGATCAGTTCATGTGGGCTCAAATCTTGACTTGGTCATCTAATCATTAAACTACCTTCTGCTTGATTTCTTTATGCTCCAAGTTACCCTTCTATAGAGTGGGAATAAATACTGCGTGGCGGACAACTGCCTGTCATTTGGAGCCCCAAGAACAGAGCTTTAATTAATTAATTAATTAATTAATTAATTAATTAATTATTTGTTGTTGTTAATCCTCTCCCAAGGATATTTTTCCATTGATTTTTAGGGAGAGTAGGAGAGAGACAAAAAAGCAGAGAGAAATATCGATATGAGAGAATCATCAATTGGTTGCCTCTTGCACACGTCCTGACAGGCTGGGGAGGAGCCTGCCACCATGGTACATGCCCTTGACCAGAATCAAACCTGGGACCCTTTGGTTTGCAGGCTGATACTCTAGCCACTGAGCCAAACCAGTTAGGGCCAGAGCTTTATATTCCAGATGAGCAAGGTGCACCTAAATAGGTGAGTCCACAAATAACTATCATTCTGATATAGGTTGTTAAGGTAAAGTACATGGAGCTGAAAGAAAGTATAAAAGAGGCATTAAATAAACTGCAAAAGGACACGAGCCTGGTCTGCAGGTGATGGCGAGGCTCACCTGACGAGGGGGCATTTAGACTGTCTTGAATTGGATGGGGTGTCTCCAGTGGAAAGGTGGGTGGCATATCCAGCCTCAACCCAAGTACCCTCTCCCTCCATCCACTTCCATCTACTTCAGTGTTCATTCATTCAGGTGCTGGATGTTGTGCTGGGTGCTGCAGGCTCAATAGCCATGAAGTACACATTCACCTTGCTGCCAAGAGATTGACAATCCAGCAGAAGAGCAGGTCGATCTCAAACACTTAAGCCCTCACGGCATGGCACCTCGTTTCCCCTGATCAAGTGATCCAAGAGACCAAGGTGGAAGCTGCAATGCCTTTTATGACCAAACCTTAGAAGTTGCACTCTGTCTGCCATATGCTATTGGTCAAGGCCCATACAAAGGTCCGCACAGGTTTATGGGGAAGGAACACACCCCACCCCTTGATGAAAATGCGTCAGTGCCACATTGTAAGAAGAACATGTGAGGTGAGATATAGATTGATATGACCATCCTATGAAATACAATCTGCCATACTCGAGAACCACTGAAGTAATGTCATCAAGTACTCCCTGCCTAAGGGTACCCACCATGGGGCTCTTGGTTCTATTTTATTTGGTACCTAGTATACAGTAAGTGCTCAGTAATTCTTGGCTAGAAAATTTAATAAAACTTCATATGAACCAAGCATTTACAAAACTAAGCATTTTATAAATATTAGCTCATTTAATCTTCATAAACCTGTTCCAACTTCACAGATGGGGAAATGGAGGCTCTGAGGCGTACAGCCTGTAAGTGATGGAGCTGGGAATCTGGCTTCCGAGTCTGTGCTTTTTTGGAACATCAGTCTAAGCTATGTTGCCATGACCTTTGACCCCACAAGAGTAAAAAAACCCAGAAGTCCCAGACTCTAAAAACAAAACATGGGCTTGGTCCATGCACATCAGAGCAATGGCTCATCTGGCCAGTGTTTGGCTTTTGAAAGACTCTCGAACCTTCATGTAACTTTTCGGTTAGGGGAGTGGCAGATTGTATTTTCCAAAGATGGTTGCGTGTTAGCTCTCCTCCTATTGTTTCTCCTCCTGCTGAATCTGGGAGGAATTGTGGAGAAACAGAATGGCACTTTGTGACTCCCAATGATAAGTCATAAAAGTTGATATAGCTTCTGTCTGGCTCTTTGAGTTTCTTGATCTTGGAACCCAGTGCCATGCCATGAAAAAAGCCAAATGTCCCATGGAGAAGCCCACATAGAGAGGGTCTGAGACCTCCAACCCACAGACCACTGAACTCCCAGCAGCAGCTGGCTACCAAGTGGGCAGCCAGAGAAGTGAGCCATCTTGCAAGCAAATTCTCCAACGCCCAGTCATGCTGTCTCACTTGCCACCAAATGAAGCAGACACGAACTGTCACTGCTGAGCTTTGTCCAAATGGCAGGTTCACGAGAGCAAGAATGGTTGCTGTTGTAGGCCTGTAAGTGCTGGAGTGGTTTGTTACACAGCAGTCAATAGCCGACACATGGAGGGAGCCCTAATAATAATTGGGATGGAAATTTCTGACAAGTCCAGTGGAATCAGAACTCAGACTTAAATTTAATGTGATTTAAGTGGTAAATGTGACATATCTTTCACATCCAAGTTTAGGTTGCTGATTCATACATGCTGAACCTTGCAACATGAAATTCTGGTGTCTGCAGAAATCTTTAGGACACCTCTTCAATAATAACATTCACTTCTTCTTTCCAACATTTAAACTCAAATGTGGTGGCTGGCTAACGCTGTCCCAAGGAGTGTGAAAGCCACTCTGCCCTCAACCATGATAATAAGAATAGTAAGATGAATAGCTAACATATATAATTGTGAGCCTGACAATATCCTCTGATGTGGATACCTTTATCTAAGGAGCATCTCAGAAGGAAAAGAACGGGGCCTCTAAACTCTTGCCTTTTGAGGACCACTATAACTGGAAGTTTTTTGATAAAGGGAAGTGGTCTTGATGGAGATCTGCTGCTGTTATCACCCAAGTTTACATTCTGACTTCTCCTTTGAAATCCAAACAATATAGTCAACCATCTACCTGAAATCTATGTTTGCTAGTGTTACGGACAAATCCTATCCAACATGCCAAACTCTTGATTTCCTTTCTGCCCTACCCCAAGTCTCTCGCTCTCCCCATTTTGGTGGCTGGCATCCCATCTGTTTGAAGGATCAGGCTCAAACCAAGAGTCTTTTTTGACACCCTTTTGCTCTCACATTCCACATCCAATCCAGCATAAAGTTGACATGGCACCACCTCCAAAACTTGCCCTGAATCCATCCCACTTATCTGTTTTTGCTACTACCTTAGGCCAAGCTTTCACTCTTATCTAGACTGTGAAAGCCTTTTAACTGTGAGGAATGGGCTGGTGCTAGTCTCAATACCTAGGCCTGAGATTTTTGGAAAAGCCTACTTCTGGTTTGGCCCCGGCTGGAAGCCCTAGCCTGGCATCATGATTTGGGGATAATGACTGAATACATGAATGGGAACTTACACAGCTGACACATATGTCCCAAGCTTGGTAGCTCCTACAGCCACTGTTGTGGTGGGTGAGCAAGAACTGTACAGGACCTCTGTTCAACAGTGCCCCCAGGTGGCAAAAGCTGGAACAATAATGCCAGGGGACTTCCCCACTTGCTTGCCAATTCTCACATTTAAAGTACGACTGAAGCCTTCCCACTGAGTTTTTGGACAGGAACAGACTTCTCAAGTCCCAGAGCTTTGGTCTTAGGTGACCTCTGTTTAGTCTGAAAACACAAGCAGGAATCCCACTTACCTTGTACATAGGATTGGCTAATCTAATAACAGCAACAGAGCTGGCAGGACCATTGGAAGCCCATTTTATTGACAGAAACTGAGACCCAGAGTTGGGAAGAAAGGGACTTCTTGTCTGAGGGTACACTGAAGCTGAAGTCTATGAAGACAAGCCACAACCTATGTTGGGACAGGCCAAACCAGGATGCAATTTTTTTTTTTTTTTTTAGGGGATGAGTCAGGAGCAGGGGGTGAGGTTATTAAGTTGTAATTATCTCAGCCCTGGCATGCCCCAGGGGGCTTACAAGGTGTGTGTGTGTTTGTGTTGGGGGGAGGGGGAGGTTAGGAGGGTTCATGTCCTGAGAATTCTGCCTTGGCTTCCCCTCTCCCTGTCAGACCAAACCGGGCCCCATCACCCTCTGGGCATCTGAAGCCTCATCACAGGGGGGTAAAAGGGATGGGATGAGTCAGAACTATCATTATCATCATCATCCCTGAATCTCAAAGACCATCTCCCTTGCAACTTCCTGCCCGGGGTCAAGTTCTCAGTGGAATCTTGATCAGGTTTCTAGCTTGCATACCTCTGAGAGGCAGCCGACCCTCTACCCAGGTATTAAAAAGTCCTTTCTGTTAAACCAAGGTCTTTTTTCTTGCTCTATTTGTCCCCATACATCCCTGCTCTGCCCTTCTGTTACTGCCACAGTTGTTCCTTAATGATTTTGCCAAGTAATTACCAAGAAACCCTAATCGGCCGCCCCCATCTTCACCAACTCTACATCTGCCTTATCCCAGAAGGTCACTGATGTGGTCCCCATGTGACCTGTCCCCAGAGCTGCTCTTTTGGTGATCTAAGTCCTCTGTGCTCATCAGCATCACACACCCATGCCCTGGCATTTGTGTGCTGATATTCAGGCTAGGATCCTGCAGGGGGAAAGGAACTGTTCTGGTGAAAACAACCAATACTGCCCTAGCCATCGTCCTCCCCAGCCCTCATGGGGACTGATGGGCACCGGGGAGGGGAGCTCAAGGCTAGAGACCAGACCCCTTACCAAAATAAACCCAACAGCACCTCCTCTATATTCTCAGCTCAGGTTCTGCTGAGACTTCGATTGCTCCCAATCAACCATCAAGGAAGCCGGATTATAGTGAGTTGCTTATATGCCCCTCTCCTCCACTGGACTGTAAGCCTCCTGAAGGCGAGGCCTGGGTCTCACTCTCTCCAGGTTGTTAGTCTGGCTCAGGTGGCTCAGGACCCAGGGCATAGAAGATGCTCAGTGAATATTTATTGGATGAATGAATGAACGCCCTTCTCTGTCCTTTGGCTGGGATGAGGTGAAAAGTGGAGCTGATGCTCACCAGTTTTCAGACATGCCCCTCAAGGATCAGTGCTCATGCCTAGCCAACCCACCCAGCCACCCCACCCATAATCCCTCTCCCTCTCAAACTGTCACATTCTGAAACCTGCTCTTCCTTTCTGACTTCCTTCTTCCTACAGTCATGGATGATCCAGGAGTGGCAGAGTATGTGGCCTTGAGTCCAGGTAGAGTCTGGGTAGACCAACCTGCCACTGGCTCATTGTGGGACTCAGGCTAAGTGGCTTCTCTCTGGGCCTTCCTATCTGTGAAATAGTTTTCCTATCTGTGAAATGACCCAGGGTTCTTAGGGTTTGGATAGGCTGTGGTCTGCCGAACCAAGTGACTCTGATACCCCCATGACTCCTCTCAGTCCCCCCTACAACTCCTGCCTCCCTCCAGATTCTGGTGACTCTGGCGACTCAGCACCTTGGTAGGTGCCAGAGAAGAGCGGGAAGAGACAATGTCTGGGGCCCTTCTGGTTGATAGCTCACCCGAGGCCCTGAGGACAGAATAGATGGCCTATTGTTAGTCCCTGTGCTCCTACTCTGGGATATGCAAGGTGAGCTCCCAGCCCTGCACTCAAGAACCCCAGACCTGAGGCTATGCTCACCTGACATAGGGAGAGAGGGATGCCATGAGAGCATTCTCCCCACCTACCCTGTCACCCCAAAGCCTCTTGGACTTTCTAGCTTTGCTGCCCTCTGTCTTGTCTCTCTCCCACCTTCCTCTCTTGGCCTTTCTTTCCATTCTGTGTAGCAATTAGGAGCCCGAATTCAGAGGCACACATTTGCAGACTTTGCTGTTTGTTGACTGTGTGATCTGAGGCACGTGGCTAAACCTCTCTGAATTTCAGTCTCCTGGTGAAAATGGGGGTAATGATCATAGCTGTCCCCTTGAGTTGTGAGAATTAAACAAAATAACTCACATAGAGTACTTAGAAAGGTATGGCAGCTATTATGTACTCAGAAAATGCATGTTCATTAATCATATTATCATCATCAGTATTTGCCCAAGAACTCCTGGTTGCCATTCCAGTGTTCTGCCAATCACTGCTATCCCGAATCTTTCACTGATTGGCTGTGTGGCTCTGGATAAGTTAACAGACCTCTCTGAGGTTCAGATTTCCTTCCCTGGAAAAAGGAAATAAAAATACCTCCCTCATAGAGTTTTGGGGAGGATGAGGTAATGACTGTAAATAGGAAATAATGAGAAAATAGATCACCTAACTCTGGAAATTCTGAGAGTGGAAGGAGAAGCCATTAATGAATACTCCAGCACAACAAGCTCCAAGCAGAGTGAGTGGATTCCTTACTTACTGGATACTTAGCACAGTGTTGGGTCTGCAGTGACGAGGTCAATAGATGGCATTTTTCCATTGTCGCCTCTTCGTCTCTCCAAATCTTCCCTCTCTTTTTGGTTCTCCTCTTCTCCCCCCCTTTTAAAAACTCTTCCCTTTTGCTCAAAGTACTGATTGGCCCCAACAGTCTCAGAATACTTTTACGTCATCCAGTTTAATCCATTCTATTATATTACTATGGAGAAATTGGTGAGGCTCAGCCACGGAAACGGATTGCACAGCAGTCAGCATGCCATTTTCCCTGCTCAGGAGCCACCCACAACCTTCAGCCTGGCATTCAAAGTCCCTCACAGTCTGGCCCTGCCTACTACTCCCTCAATCCTCCAATCTCTGCCAACCTCATCTCTCTAGCTCACTTCTCAGTCGCTGTCCCTAGAGATCAGCCTAAGAAAGAGTCCTCATTGGAGGGAAGGACCTATGTGCAGAAGATTGCCTCTCACTCCCAGTTTACCCCAGCTGTTCCTCCTCCTGCCCTTGAGTGACACCAAAGGGCTGATGATGCTCTCCTCCCCAGATCTCTGTTCCAGCCTGGGAATGGCACCCAGTGGGGCTTTACTGAAGCTAGCAACATCTCCCAGACTCTGGACTCCACATAATTAGTTTTTAATGGGCCCTATTATGACCCTATCCTTAATGTGCATCATGGGCACCTGACCTCCACAGCTAAATGGTTAATTGAGGAGGTGCCTGGGGCCACTGCCCAATCTCCCTTTTTCTTCCTGGTCCTGTCAGAAACTGCTGGCCTCTCTCTTACCAGTAGGCAGTGGCCCACCAACTCCAACCCAATGTCCCAGCCAGAATCAACCCCACAGAGAGTGTTACTGATTCTTCAGAATTTCTGAACCAAAAGATCATGGTAATTCAACGATAGCAAAAGGGTCTCATTTCAATGACTAACACTGATCAAGTGTAGGGACTTGAACTATGTTGAGGAGAATGCCAGGCTCAACTAGTGATGCATGCATGGACTGTGTGAGGGAGGGGAGAAGAGTGGCATGCAGGCCACATATTTTCCATCTAGGATCCCATGTCTGTTATCCATGCACAGATTGCAGAGTAGGCTTGGTCTGCTTCTCTGAAGAAGCCAGGAAGCCAGGAAGTTCCAGAAGACTGGGGAATTGAATTCAGTCTAACTAATAGTCAGATTATATCCTATGTATGATGGATCTAACTCTGATGTTTTACAGAGGGAGAAATTGAGGTTTAGAGAGAATGGTCACCCAGCAAATTAACAGACCTGACACTGGAACCTTTGATCAAGTTTAAGGCTGATAGGGAAGAGGACTTCTAGGTGACCCCTGAAAAGCAGATCCTGAAAGAAGTGAAGCTAGTCCTCTGCAAAGCAGACATAATTGTGAAACTGTGGTATGGGGAGTGAGTTGGGTGGTGAGGCCTGGTCCTCATGGAGCAGAACCGTCTCAAGAGGCAGAATGGCCCAGGATGCCAGTAATGAGCCAGGATGGCCTTACTCTGCCAGGGGAGAGCAAGAAGAGGAAGGTCAAGTGGCAAGGAAATTAAAATACCTGCCTTTGAAAGTCAAAAAATAAACAAGAATTGACTCACATAATTGTCACATGATGCTGAACAATTGAAAACAAAAGACATAGAATTGGAAACATCCTTTAAAGATCTATGAGAGTAAGACCCCTGCTTCTGCTGACCTGTTCATCACTGAACCTCAGCTCCTACCACAGAGTTGATGTAAAATATGTAATTGTTAATTCATGGACAAATCTCCATGGTGGAAGGGGAATTTGCCCCTTACTATATTGGGGCAAGAGTGGGAGGCACATTTTCTAAGTGTGCTGTTCATACACTTAGTCTCATCAATTCCTCACAGCAGGCCTATGAGATGATTTCTATTATAATCCCCGTTTACAGGTGAGAAAATAAAGACACCAATGGCAAATTCTCTTGAGAGTTCAAGGTCGCATAACTCTTCACTTCACACAGAACTGCTCTTGGCTTGGAGTCCTCAGGTTGGGAATTATAAGAGGATATAATTCATGGGGCCTCTTTTGTCTCCGCAGACAGCCTACAATTCCCAGCTCTGCCCAGAAATGTTTCTGGATCCATGAGAAGATCCCACTTCTACTCTTCCTCTTTTTCTCCCCCTCCTCCAGTCCAGCAATGCATGTGAGGAAGACCTGGCCCCAGCCAAGGAAGGGCTCTGCCATGGACTTTGTATCTCTGGGCCTCCAGGTTCTCATGAACATGAGGGAACAGCTCAGGGTTCATGCAGCTCCACAATCCTAAGAATCAATGGTCAAAGCTTCATTCCGCAAACCCCCTTTCCTGAAGCCTCTCTTGGGGGCCTTTGTGCCCCGAGGCCCACAGCCCCTGCCCGCTCACCTGCCATGCCAGGGCCAGCAACTCCTTGCTTCCTCTGCTCCTCGCTGTGTGGACGGTCAGGATGGCGTGTGGGAGACCCAGGTGAGCAAGGCACACCTTGGGACACTCCTGAGCAGGACAGTCAGAATTCAAGAGGAGGCGTGGTCCTTTTCACTCCAGCAGCAACACCTACGAGACATCTAGTCACCCAATAATTGCCCTGGTTTGTACCTAGAAGGTGTCCAGCATGGGAGTGGCTTCAGCCAAGAGGCCTTCCAAATTCTGTGGCAGAAACTGAGGCCCAGAAAGATCACAAGCCTGGCAAGGAGAAGAGGAGGGAGAGGAACGAGGAGTGAAGGAGGTTTACGGTCAGTCTTTTCTACTCCTCACAATAACCCCCAGATAAGAAAACGGAGCCTCAGAAAGGAGACCCTAAAGGTACCTGGTTACAAGAGACAGAGCCGGGACTAGGACCTTGGCTCATGGCATCCAGTCTGGGACTGTCTTCTCCCCTGCTGGGTGGGATGAGAAAGTTCCATGGGGCCTCTTTGGGAAGTTTCTCTTTGTTGGGACCATCGCTCTTCTCTCTTCTATGTGAGCTCCAGAGGCATCGTGAGGGGCAAAGGCCCACGACCCTCTTCTAGGGACCTGCCCTCACCGTGCCCCTCCTGGCCACACTCCTGTACATATCCACCCGCAGGTTCAGCCTTCATGGAGCAGCCCTGATTTTCAGAACAAATTTGAGACACACACAGACCTGGATTTGAAGACCAGATCCTGCCCTGGTCACCCTGGGACTCCAGCTAGGTCTGTAGTCCTCCCTGGGCCTTAGTGAAAAATGACAGTTGACCTCTTTTTGTGGGGCGTAAAGAGGGTGATTGGTATAACTCAAGGACATGGCCTGGATGTTTAGGGAATCTGGTTGTCCTTCCCCTCTGTACTTTGGGAGTTGAACCATTCCTGAACTTATCCCTCTGCCTGGGTCAGATCTACCCGGGAAATTGGAAAGAGACCCTCAGCCTGGTTTTTTGTAGTGTCTTTTGTCTTTTGGACTTCCTACAGGGCCTCTCTGTAACTACCCAACTGCCAGGAGTGATGTCAGCGGAGACTCTTGGGAGGAGGTGAATGAAAAAAAGAGGGGAGTGGTTCTCTGATTTGAGGATGAAGCTAATCTACCTTGAATTGTGAGTGGGCTCCAGCCTGGAATTTAGCAGCCACAAGTACCCTGTGACCTTGGGCAAGACCTCTCCCCTCTCAAATCCAGCTTCTCCACCTGTAGACTAGAGAGACTGAACCAAAGTGTTCTTCAGGGTTATTCTAGCTCAATGTCTAAGATTCCAGGGTTCAAAGACTCAGGACTTCAAAGCTTTTAAAGTCTTATGAGCAATGAAATAGAATTTTATTTTCATGGGAGCTAGGAGGGAAGTTTCTCTTCTTTGGGAAGGGCCCTGAGGGGATGACTTGGGCCATCAGAAGCTAGGCGGAGCTGGGCCAGCCAGGAAAGGGGAAGTGGGAGGGGTTGGACTCTTGAGACAAGGGCAGGAGGGGTGGGCAGTGGTCTGTGTGCTGTGTGCTATTGCTCTCTGTGAACAGCCACGCACTGGTGAAAGCATACAAACCTCAGCGTTTGATGTGGCTGGATTTCTTATAGAAAGTGGCAGAAGGGTTGAGTTGAGCTTGTCAGTGTGACACAGGGCCAACGTCTTCAATCGACAGATCTGGTCTCAACCAAAGCTGCTCTTCTGCCTGTGCAGGGTCAGGCTCCTTTCCACTAATGATGGTTATTAAGGGACTTTTTATCTTTCATTTTGGGTTTGCCTGGCCTGGGGCTCCCAGAACATGGGCCATTCCAAAGCACCTTCCCCATCAACAATCCAAACAATTCATTCTCAGCTGTAGGGGGCAGCACTGTAGCCTGGCTGTAGAGGCCTGGGATGAGGGCTAAGAAAGTGGGCTCTGTTATCTCTGGGATAACTAACTAGCTATGTGACTCTCCACAAGTCAGTTACCTTCCCTGGGTCTTGGAGCCTTACTCTGTGAAATGAGGGTGGGTGTTGAGTCTTACCAGTTTCAACATTCTCAGATTCTAAATGATCAGGCTGGAGATGGCAGACAGAATCCAAAGACAGGGACAGCTCAGTACAACCCAATGTCACTGTCACATACAGTGGGTGCTTCACAAACTAAAATCCTTACCCGTGGATTAAGCAGATGCTTTAAAGACAGTTTGTTTTTATGACTGTAAAGATAATACATACTCATGTAGAAGCAACACAGAAATATCATACATGCATATGTAACTCAATTTACATAATAAATCCCTTTGTATGGAGAAGAGGATTTGTAACTTGACCTTTTTCTTAACCACATACTGTGCTTATATTGTGCTCTATTTCAAATCACAGGGCAGAGACTCACATCATCACTAGGGGCAACTTGTGTGAATTTACATAACTTAGCTAACCCTTCTAAATTGGTAGGAGTTTAAGTTGTTTCCAGTGTTTTGTCCTTATAAAGAAACTAGTAGCTTGGTGCACAAAATTCGTTCATGGAGGGGGGTTCCCTCAGACCAGCTTGCACCCTCTCACAATCTGGGACCACTAGCTCCTACCCGCTCACCTGCCTGCCTGCCTGATCGCCCCAACAGCATCTCCCTGCCTGTCTGATTGTCCCTAACCATTCTGCCTGCCTGATTGCCCCTAATTGCCTCTGCCTGCCTGCCTGATCATCCTAAACTGCTCTCCCCTGCTGGCCTGATATCATTCCCAACTGCCTCTGCCTGCCTGATAACTCCTAACTGCCCTCCCCTGCAGGCCTGATCCTGCCCCCAATGCTCTCCCCTATCAGCCAATTTGGTTCTGATTGGTTGGTTTCTATGCCAGTCAGCGTCTAAAGCTCTATCTTCTAGGCAGCCATTGGCTTCTCACAGTTCACCCAGATTTGATTCTGATTGGTCAGTTTCTATGCCAGTCAGTGTCTCTGGGCCTCTCTGGGCCTGATCAGAGAGGAGGGGCTGATCAGCAGCACCTGCAGAGGCCAGGAGAGAAACAGAGGCATGGCTGCTGGCAAAGCTTGGAGAGAAAGAAAGAGGCAATGGCTGATCAACAGCTGCATGGGCTACAGATCAGACCCTGCCTCTCTCTCTTCGGACCTCTCTCTGAGCCTGATCCATAGCCCCCTTGGCAGTCAGTGCTGAGTCACCATACCACACTGGTGGCAGTTAGTGTGGGTCACCATGGAATCCAGCACTGACTGCAGGACTGACTTCTGGTGTTTGGTTAAGCTTTTGGTTGGTTGTTATGGATCCTGGGTTTTTATATATTAGGATATAATGTGGCCTGGCTGGTGTGGCTCAGTTGATTAGGCATTGTCCTGTGCACTGAAAGGTTGCTACTTGGATTTCTGGTCAGGGCACATGCCCAGATTTTTGTGTTCAATCCCCAGTAACGGGTGTGCAGGAGGCACTGATTGATGTTTCTCTCTCTCCCCCTCTAAAATCAATTAAAAAAATAAAAAGAAATGTAATGCTATTTTCACAGGCATTTTTTGTGTACTTCCCATTTCAGGCTCCTTGACTGAAGCTACCTTCTGGGCTTCAGACCTCTCTGTCCTCCCACCAGCTCCCTGGATATGATGGAAAGGAGGCTATGCTGAAGTGCCCTGTCCTTTTGGTGGGGTGAATACAGAAAAAAACAGGGCAGAGGCAGAGCTAGGTATGAACACATGAGTGTGAGATCTACAGACCAGCAGCACCAGCATTGGTTAGAAGTACAGACTTCTGGGCCGACTGTACATCCCTCTACCAGAATCTCATTTTAACAGTGACTCTCATTTTAACAGTGAATCTCATTTTAACAGTGACTCTCACACTGAAGTTTGAGAGCAGCTGTTCTCAAAGGGAGGCCAGGTCCTTAAGAATCTGTGAGGTCAAAACTAGTCATAATACTCTTAAGGTTTTTGGGGGCCTATTTCAACTCATTCTCTCATGAGTATACAGTGGAGTTTTCCAGAGGCTACATGATATATGATGTTGCAAAAATTTTAATGCAAAATCAGATATGGGAATACAATTGTTTTTCTATTAAGCCTTCTGTAGAGTTAATGGCATTTATTAAAAAAGTAAAATGATGTCCCTCTTATTAATATTATTTTTAGTTTGGGAAAATATAACTATATTTTTCATAAATATGTGTTACTTGTGTTAAGATGGGTTTATTAGTTTTTAAAAAATATGTTTTTTTAAAATTGATTTTAGAGAAAGAGAGTGGAAGGGAGAGGGAGAGAGAAAAACACTCAGTTGGCTGCTTCCTGAACGCCCCTACCAGGGATCAAGCCGGTAACCCAGGCACGTGCCCTGACTGGTAATTGAACCAGTGACCTCTCCATGCATGGGATAATGCTCAACCAACTGAGCCACCCCGGATGGGGTGGTTTATTAGTTTTTAAATGAGTTAATGAATAAACATTTTGTAAGTCTCTCAGTGTTAATTTCCAAA
>PVJN01046139.1:0-16576 GCA_004026805.1 Lasiurus borealis
GGGGCCTCAGGCTGGCCTCCCCAGAGACAAGCCCCAAACAGCCTGTGGGGAGGTGAGAGAGGGTGGGGGGTGGGAAGTGATTAACCAGAGAACTTGTATGCATAGATGCATAACCCGTGGACACAGATAATGGGGTGGTGAATGCTGGAATGGGGGGGGGAGAGTTGGGCGAGAAGGGGGGCATGGGGGGAGGGGGAATGGGGCATCTGTAATACTTCCAAGAATAAATATTTAATTTAAATAATAATAATAAAGTGGGGCTGATCATAGCAGCTACCTCTGAGAGGATGACATATTTCCCATTCTGAGGACAGAGACCAAAATACCCACCCCAGCCTAGGACACTCTCAGGCCCTGGGCCTCCGGCTGGACCAGCATTGCTCGCTGCTCTGTCCCTCCTGCTCAGCCCTCCAGCTGTTGGGACCCGTCTTAGGTCCTCAGCACTGTGAGGCGGTCCACACAGCACCCAGTCTACCAGCTTCCTGGGAAGCCTCTTCCCTGGAGGTAACGCCTTCCATTTTTAACTGAAAGGTCTCTGCCTTGACCCGGCCCCTCCCCAGATCAGGCTGGTTTTAATCTGTCCTCCTCTGCTTTCCCTTCACAGCGCACCATGGGGCACTGGTTTGGGTGACCATGTGTTTAAGGCCAGCTCTTCGCACTGCCCGGCAAGATCTTGGAGAAGAGAGACTCTTGTCTTGTTCCCCGGGTAGCCTCAGCACCTAGCACCTAGCTGGTGCTCAAATAAATCTTGGTTGGATGAAGAAAATAGAATGAAAGGACATGATGCAGGTAACGTGCCAGGCACAGTTCCGGACTGTTAACAGCCTCGGCCACTTTGGCCGCTGCTCTGCGGTTGCTGATCCAAGACCCTTCAGGGGAGAAAAGGAAGGAGAGAGGCCGCTCCCTGCAAGCTGCTTCGAGAGGAGCCAGGAAAACACGGTTGACATCAACAGGGAACAGTAGGGACGGTATTGAATGAAATGTTCCGTGGTGGTGCAATTGCCTCAGAAGCTCTGAGAGGAAGGAGCTAATGAGTGCAGAGAAAAAGTGTATCAGAAGAAAAGAGCCAACGCTGATGGGAAAGTGGCATTGCAACAGCAGAGGAAAGCAGGGAGGATTGCAGGCGGGAGGAAAATCTTCCTTCCACAGCTACCAGAACCATCAGCAGCTAGTCATCCTCATCACCACAGAGCCAGTACTCAACTCAGCCTTTCCAACGGGCCAGGGCCGGGGACTATTCCAAGCCCTTTATAGGATTATTTCACCTTTGAAACACCCCAAAGAAAGTTCTTTTACTATCACCGCTTTAGAGGCAAGAGAGTTCAGGCTTGAAAGTGCTCTATAATTTGCCCCAAAGCTCATAAGTAGATCTGAGATGCATCCATAGGTCACTTGCAGACTGAGTGTGGACAGGTGAAGGCTGGGATAGCAAGACAGCAGCATTTACAGGTGGAGGGACAGCAAGCCTGGAGCCACAGGATGGTAAGTCCTGAGCGAAGATGATAGTTCTGAAAGCTGGCTGAAGCTGGCACACCTGGGCACCCTGGTACAGAATGAGGGGGTACTGTTTTAGAATTGACAAGTGGAGCCCATGGGCTGGGGTGGCCGTGGTTAACATGGAGGGGAAGGGTAGATGGATACAGGCAAGACTTGAAAGAAGAAAGAGATAGCTTCTGGAAGTGGACTGGCTGTACGTGTGGTAAAAGGTGTCATTAAAAGAGTAGTCTTGCCCAGGTGGCGTGGCTCAATGGTTGAACATCAATCTATGAACTAGGAGGTCAGGATTCGATTCCCAGTGTGGGGCATGCAGGAGGCAGCCAATTAATGATTCTCATCATTGGTGTTTCTTTTTAATATATATATATATATATATTATTGATTTTTTACAGAGAGGAAGGAAGAGAGATAGTTAGAAATATCGATGAGAGAGGAACATAGATCAGCTGCCTCCTGCACACCCCCTACTGGGAATGTGCCCACAACCAAAGTACATGCCCTTGACCAGAATCAAACCTGGGACCTTTCAGTCTGCAGGCTGATGCTTTATCCACTGAGCCAAATGGGTTTCGGCTCACCATTGATGTTTCTATCTCTCTCTCCTTTCCTCCCTGAAATCAATAATAAATAAATAAAGGCCTCTCGAGTTTTAAGCCAAAGCATAACACGGGTTCTCCCCACCCCCGCCCCCATGCTGTCAACAAGACTTAAGCAGTTTCTCCTGATAATCTGCCCTCCAGCTCAGGGACCACCTATTTCCTGCGACTCCCTAGCATCTTCGAGCTCTCCTTCCCTGGTCTAGTGGTGTGCAGGCGCTGGCTCCTAAGAGCTGACTGAGCACAGCTCTTCCCACATCCATGTTTGGCAACATCATGTTCGTTGCTTGATTTCAGCCACAGAAAAGAGTATTTACACCATGGAAATTGGCCAATGCTACAAATCAGTGCTTTTATATCTTGGTGAGCTGATTGGGACACATCTACCAGCACACGGCTACCTGGATCCAACTTAAATTTCTCCCGCTGTACATCTGGAATGTTTTCTCCCTTTTCTGCTATGAATGAAGAGTAAAGAGGGAAAACGAGTAGACGCAAAAACAGGGTGCCACGGAGCTCAGCGTGAGCAAGGTCACCTCTTAGCTACAAGTAATTACAACACTACCAATCCCGAACCACCACAGCGAGGCCAGAATCTGACCAGGAACTCGTTTAATCCTCCAACAGCGCTGTAAGGCAGGTCCTCCTGGCAAACCCCTCTGACAGAGGAGACACGGAGGCTCAGAGAGGTTAGGTCACTTGTGCTCAGTCACTAATGTCGTAAATGACAGAGCTGGGTTCCACTGGTATGTCTGTTCCCACATCCCTTACACTGGGCATGGGGGCTGTTTTCCTCCAGGAGACCTCTGCAGCCTTCTCTCCTGACCAGTTCTGACCAGTCCTTCTTTTCCTAGCAGTACTGACCTTGGGTAGTCAGGGTTCTCACCTGTAAACACCAGAAAGCAATTCTGATTGGGTAGAAAGGGGATTTATTTAGAGATCACTCTGTAGATCACAAAATTACCAGGAAAGTTAAAAAAAAAAAAAGCTTAGAAAACAAGCAGGAATCCAGGGAGCTGAGCCACCCACCAGGTGAGGACCCGGTGCTGTCACTACCCGACTGGACACAGTCATCAGCGTTGCTGCTGTGGGAAACTAGAAGCAGCTGCCACTGCCGGTGATGGATTCTCTTTTCCTGCTTCTCGGCAGCACCCATCTGGGCTCTGACCCCAATGGGAGCAGGGGGTTGGCTGAGTATCAAGCACTTGGCTCCACCCGCAACTGCAGGTGGTGAGGTGGGCTTCTGGAGTGGGAGATAGGTCCTTCCATCAGGGTTCTTACAGTGGGGGATCCCCAAGCACAGGAGGGGGTTTAGATGCTGAGCAGCCGCAGGGACTCTATCACTTGCACACACTGTTTTTTCCTCTGTGCTTCTTGGAGACATATGAATATCGTCCGCCACTTTCTTCTCCTGGTCCCTGTGTGTCTTTCTTCACTGCAAGTTAGGACACACTCCATTACAAACGAGGGAAAACCCAGCGCAAACAATACAGAGAATTTACGCGTGGATGTCGCTAAAATGAAATCATGAAGTATTTGCCTTCAGGTGAGGTTTGATCTAGCCTTTCAAGTGATATCACAAAGGACTTCATGTCTTCCTGTCTCTCTGCTCTGACCTTCCACATTGTCAGCTTCATCCTCCCAGAGTAGCCAAATGCTCTCCACCTTTCAAATTATAGGCCTTTGCATCTCCCATTCTAGAAGGAACATGGTTTTTCTAGCGGCTTCTATATTGGTTGAGATTTCATCTCTGCTTTTGGCTGGGAGAGACACGCCTCTCTCCAAACAATGACCAGGGACATGGGATGGGATACATTGGTTGATCCAGGAATCAGGATCCAACCCTGGAGCTAAGCTTGGAGGCCAAGTCCACCAAACCTGAGCATGGGCAGGCACGACTGGCCCAGAGAACTCACAACAGACAGTTACTCAAGTGTGCGAGTGCCCTCCCCCCCCCCACATGTCCTGCATGGTTCAGGGTTCAGGTTCAGAGTTCGAGCTCTGGAGGAGGCCACACACAAATGGAAGAGACAAGACAAGAAAATACTAATTTGGGAACTGAGGGCCAGGCGGAAGCCCAAGAGAGGACTACGCTTTGCTCTGGCCTTGTGATCCCTTTTATTCAGGTTTGGGACCCATCCATAGCTCTTAGGCAGGCAATTCCACTAACAGCTCGATGATAGCCCATCAGCAAGGATTGACATAAGACTAAAAGGTAGACTTTGCTTCAGCTCCCTTTGTCTCAATAAACAATGGGCATATGGCTCTGACCCTTGCCAGAGCCTCAAGGCTGACCAGCCTTCCGGGTTCCTTGTCCACCTCTTCCTGCTAGGGAAGGCAATGGGCAGCTTCCAACACAAGTGGATCCTGCAGACACAACCAGAAAACACCCACCACATTGGCATAGGGTTCCACCCTATTTCCGTGTCAGCTCTGGGACTCCACTTAGCTCTCGGTAAGCACATCAGAAAGATGTAAGCACTTGGTGACAGTTAATAATATTCCTTATTAATCTTTGCACTCCAGCGTCTAACACAATATCTAGTACAGTGTGTCTAACGAAAAAGAAAGCATTCATCAAGCAAGAATAACATTTTTCAAATGGCCCTAGCCAGTTTGGCTCAGTGGATAGAGCATCAGCCTGCAGACTGAAAGGTCCCGGTTCAATTCTAGTCAAGGGCACATGCCTGGGTTGCAGGCTCAATCCCCAGTACAGCACATGCAGGAGGCAGCTGATCAATGATTCTCTTTCATCATTGATGTTTCTCTCTCCCCCCCTCCCTCTTCCTTACTCTCTAAAATCAATAAAAATATATTTTAAAAATGTGTTTCCAAATGGAAGCATTCTATAAGAGATTCATAAACCACTGAACAGCACGTCTAGGGAGAGGGTTTTCTAGATCTGCCCCAGGCCAGGTCTGGTCCTATTGCCACTGCCAGGTGCAGTTCTTCCCTGAGGTTTACATGGGGCAGTGCCAACTGTCAGTGGCCAGTTGGGTTATCTGAGGTGTTGTCTGCCTCCCAGGAATCTCTGTGGGCTCAGTGCCCTCAGCTGCATATCCAATCTAAAGGTGATGGTGTGAGTCACCGAGGTGGGTGTGGGGCTGGGGCTATCAGTGCTGGCTTTTTGAACAATGCCCCTCTGTGAAAATCCCTATTCATTGAGCATGACTCATTCTGTCTTTTTAGAATAGGTTTCCGGTCTCCTTTGGGTCTCTCGGGCTTCATGGCACAGACTCTGAAGCAAAATAGTGTAACGATAATAAAAGAGAGAAAGACAGGAGCGGAAACTTAGGAATGTGAATAGCTTCTCTTCCTTCCTCTGGCTCAAATGTATTAAAAATATAGGTCTCCAAATAATCTCAAAGTCATCCACACTGGGTCCTCATTTCAGGATGGTGCAAACATTATCCCAAATGCATCGTTATCCTTAAAGCATTTCCCCCTCACCTTTGATTTGTTCTGAGAACATGCAGCACAAAGCCCTCAGGGTCATCTGGGCTATGTTTCCAATCCATCCATGTCCTGGTCCTTTTTCTTAACAGACATTACTTTTTAGAGCAGTTTTAGGGTTATAGAAAACCTGACCAGATGGCACAGAGAATTTCCATATGCCCTATCTACTCTCTCCCACCTTATTCTGCTATTATTAACATGTATTATTAGTGTGATACATGTGTTACAAGTGATGAACCAATATTGATACATTATTACTAACTAAAGTCCATACCTCATATTAGGGTTCACATTGTGTGGTATATTTTATAGGTTTTGACAATTGTAGAATATCATGAATCCATCATTACAATATCATACAGAAAAGTTTCATTACTCTAAAAATCTCGTGATTTTCCTACTCATCCCTTTCTCCCTCTCCCCCTAAAATCCTGGCAACCACTGACTGATGTTGTACTTACAGTTTTGACTTTTCCAGAATGTCATAGAGTTGGAATCAAATAGTATGTAGCCTTTCAGATTGGCTGCTTTCACTGAGTAATATGCATTTAAATTTTTTCCATGTCTTTTCATGGCTTGATAGCTCATTTCTTTTATTTAAAAAAATATATATTTTTATATATTTTGAGGGTTTTTTTTAATTTCAGAGAGAGGAAGAGAGAGGGAAAGAGAGAGAAACATCAATGATGAGAGAGAATTATTGATTGGCTGCCTCCTGTATGCCCTCTCCTGGGGATGGAGCCCACAATCCAGGCATGTGCCCTGACCAGGAATTGAACCATGACCTCCTTGTTCATAGGTCAACACTCAACCATTGAGCCACACCGGCTAGGCGGTAGCTCATTTCTTTTAAATCAGTGAATAGTATTCCATTGGTTGGTTGTACCTACTGAAGGACATGTTAGTTGCTTCCATATGTTGGTAATTATGCCGCAAACATTTACATGCAGGTTTTTGTGCAGACGTAAGTTTTCAACTCATTTGGATAGCTATCAAGGAGCATCCCTGGATCATATGATAAGAGTATATTTAGCTTTGGAAGAAACTGTGTTTCAGAGTGGCTGCCCCATTTTGCGCTCCCACCAGCAATGAAGGAGAGTTCCTGTGGCTCCACATCCTTGCCAGCATTTGGTGGTGTCAGTGCCCTTGGGAACATGTGTGCTGTTTCCTAGAAAGGTGTTTTGTTTTGTTTTTAAATATATTTTTATTGATTTCAGAGAGGAAGGGAAAGGAGGAGAAAGAGATAGAAACAGCAATGATGAGAGAAAATCATTGGTTAGCTGCCTCCTGCACGCCCCACACTAGGGATTGAGCCTGCAAGCTGGGCACGTTCCCCTGACTGGAATTGAACCTGGGGTCCTTCAATCAGCAGTCCGATGTTCTATCCATCAGCCTGAGCAAAAACAGCTAGGGTTCCTAGAAAGGTTTTATCTTGCAACTAACACATGCTATTCCCCCATACTACTTTTACTTATTTATTTTTTTAAAGAAACACCAAGATGAGTGGTTTTAAGCCTCTAAATTTAGGAGAAATTTGTTATGCAGCACTAGGTAGCTGATATAAGAGCTTTAGGTCAACCATAATCCATCAGCTGACACTAACTTGTCAGGCATGTGAGTCAGCCATGTTTGGTCCTCCAGCCTCAGTCAAGCCTTCAGATGGCTGCAGTCCTAGCTGAGATGTGACTGCCATTTCATAAGAGACACCAAGTGCATACTGCCCCACCAAGACGTTCTTGAATTCCTGACCTAAAGAAACCATTCATTTCCTAGACTTCATTACAACTGTGAATAGACACTCAGGACTCTTAGGTTCCTCTCCTTTAGTAGAATTGGATAGAAAAAAGGAACAACTCTGAGCTCCACCCCTGGCTTGCTGCTTTTTGAGTACACATCAGTAGACAAGGCCCATCACTTTCCAGGCCTCAGTTTCCTGATAGAAATGCAATAGCACCACCAGCTCTGCCCACCTGTCAGGGTTGACATGAGAATAATTGTGGCCATAAAGTGTCAATTGTTGAATGAATTTCAAATGTTATACTGGTGGAGGGGACCAGTAGTGAATGTTTCAAAGAGATGTCCATCTGACTTTGGACCACTGTGTAGGATTTCCTTTCTTAGCAGAGACACCACCCTACCTGCTTGGGGCTCTCCTGCAGCTGAGACTGGGTCCTCTGGGTGTAATCCTAATGGCCTGGTGAGAGGTCAGCCAAAACCTTTAAATTTGCAACATAATCCATGATGTGTACAATGTACTTGAACATAACTGCCCTCAACAAAACAGAATTTTGATATAATCCTTAACCAACCAGTTTGGGTCTACCTTAGGCCAGCAAAAGGTAAAAAAATAACCACAGTACTAACAATTTATTAGATACATATATACTAGGTACTGTGTGCTGAGTATTTTACATGCATTATCTCAATTATTTCCCAACCGCATAGATATTTTTTATTCCTTTAAAAAATATATTTTGCTTTATTTTTTTCAATTACCATTTACATTTAATATTATTTTGTATTAGTGTCAAGTATACAATATAGTGGTTAGAGTATTATATATTTTACAAAGTGTTCCCCCTGATATAACCTGGCACTATCCATAGTTATTACTCTACTTGAAGCCTGGTGCACAAAATCATGCAAGAGTGGGCTTTTCTTTCCCCAGCTGCTGTCACTGGCTTCCCTCTGGCATGTGGGACCTGGGCTTCCCTCACAGCCCTGGTTCATCTGGAAGGATGTTTGGTCTAATTAGCATATTATGCTTTTATTATAGACTAGAGGCCCGGTGCATGAAAATTCATGCACTGGAGGTGGGGTCCCTCAGCCCAGCCTGCCCCCTCTCACAGTCCAGGAGTCCTTAAGGATAGGAGGTGACCCAGCAATCAAGGGAAGGCAACGCCCCAGCACACCTCTGCTGCTGCCACTGCTGGCAGCACAAGCCTTGGTCGGCCCTGGTTACCTGAGCCTTGAGTGGCCCTGGGCAGCTGGGCAGCCACTATCCAAGGCTTGCCTGTGCCTCGGGCTGGCCCTGGGTGGTTGGGGACTGAGGGAACTGGGGGGCTTTGGAGACAGGTACGTGGAGAAGCTGGGCTCACCTGGGGGCAGGCCTGGCTTGGCCATGTACCTGCCACCCTGGTGGGGCTGAGGAGACTGGGCATTGCCATCTTCTGGCTGTGAGTGCTGCCATCTTTGAGGGTGGGACAGTCAATTAGCATACCCCGTCCTTATTGGCTGTTTGGGAAGCCATCTTTGTGATGGCGTGAGGGTCAATTAGCATAGTCCCTCTTTATTAGATAGGATTATTGACTATATTCCCTATGCTGTACTCTACATCCCCATGAATATTTTGTAACTAATAATCTGTACTTCTCAATTCCTTCACCTTCTTATTATTCCCTTTTTAACTCATAAAGAGAGATAAAGAGAGAGAGAGATTTTGACTTCCTGGTAAGGATGGAAAGTTGAGTATATGTAAATGTGTTTGCTCCTACCCAAAACTCCATTATAAGAGTAAATTGATGTTCTAAAAAGCCAAACAATGGTACATAGTGCAGGCTCATAAATATTTGTTTAATACAAACATAATGCAATGAATGAAACAATTAATAAGGCTACAAGATAAAGAAAGTAGATATTGAACTCACACCAACAAAATTTGGGACACTAGAATGACTATTACCGCACTTTGCAGACCTGAGAAAGCTGAATCCTAAGTTATCTATGGGGAAAGCCACGGAGCAGCTGGATTATAGCTCAGACGACCTCCAAGGGCTTGGGATAGGGAGCGGTTATTTCCTAATATAGGGCTGGAGTGGAGCTGAAAACAGGGCCCAGTCAAAACTTCGTTTAAGAACTGGTGGATCCCCACTCCAGTCAGTCATAATATTTCCTCTTCCTCACCCCAGTGAGGATGAGGGTACCATGGGAAAACAGGACATACTGAATGCTATAACATTAGCATACTGAATGCTGAGACCCCCTAGCCCTCTTTCCTACCTTGGTTCCCAGAATGTGGGCCGCTAGCTGTCCTCTCCTGGCAGGAGACTTGAAATCCTTCTCTGGGGTATCTGACTGCCTAAGAAGAAAGATACAGAATACTAAAATCAGGGGTTTCCCAATGGAGGAGCTGGCCAGATCAACATACAGCAAAAACCACCGTCCATAAGCCCCACCTACTCAGAGCTTTCCATAGGTGCCTCCTTTTAAAATATGAATAAGCAAGGGTCATCTAAACATTTGAGGAAAGCCAATGGCAAGGCAGAGACTAAAACAAACATAACAAAGCATTTTGGAGGAAGCAGAAATAATGCATGAAGAAGAAATATCTTTTAAAAACTCACTACTATTTCCAGAGATTTTTGCAGCTGTAAAAAAAGAACAGTATTCTACACAAAAAAAGAAATACTCAGAGAATAAAAAAACAACTTCTAGAAGTTATAAATAGGTAGCATAAATTATAAACTCTATAAAATTATTGACAGGTAAACCTGAGTAATTCTCCTAGAAAGTAGAAAAAAAGACGAAGGGGAAAATAAGAGAGAAATTATAAAAGTCCAGGAGGTCAAACTTCAGTTAACAGGGCTGCCAAAAGAAAAGAATAGAGAACATGTCCCTGGCCCATGTGGTTCAGTCGGTTGAGTGTCTTCCTGTGCATCGAAAGGTTGCAGGTTCAATTCCCAGTCAGGGCACATACCCAGGTAAATGATAAAGCTGAGTTTGGATCCCAGGTTCACCTGAGTGTCTAACATTGGCTATAAACCACTACATAACATCACATGGGTCCCTAAGGTCTTCTTTTAGTCTATACTGGGCCCAAATGTCTGGAGGGTACTACTGCATCTCAGGCAGATAGAGGGGTGAAGGGCACAGTTACTGAAAGGTGGTAGAGACATAGGTGGCCTGATAAACCAATGGTTAATCAGAGAAAAATGAGGTGTTTACTGAACTGAACCGGGCACTGGGGTAATCAATCCCAAGGGGTGGCCTGTGGGTGAGAGTTTGGAGCACAGGGAAAGAGGCTCCCAAAGGACAGAAGTTTGGACTCCCTCCAGAGATGCCGGGAGGAGAGGAAGGAAGGGCGGACCGAGGAGGAAAAAGGATGCTCCTTGGACAGGAGCAAGCCCAGGGCAGCTGCAGGTTTTCATTCTTGATAAGTGCTTTCAGAGAGAGCAAATAGCAGGAGCTCAGGACTATCTGCTGGACGCATGACTGCATGACCAAGAGTCAGGGGCTCTTCGGTGGTTCAGAGTCACCTTCCTGAGCCCTAAGCGGTGGGAAGCTGGATGTTTCTGAGTCTCTCATTAGGCAAAGAATGCTCGAGTCTCAGGTCTCTCACCAAGACCTCCGTGGAGTGGTGTGCTGGACCCCCTCCTACCAGCTCTCAAGAATAGAATGCTATGTTTTCAGGAAATTTGTAAGCCAGTTGTCATCATGCCCGTAGCTTGAAATTGGCTGTGGTGGGAGTAGTAACACTACAGAAATCAGTAAAAACTAGGACTTAGGGCTTTGTTTTAATTTCAGAAAGCTAGTTGTTGAACATTTACCAGCATGCCACTGCCTACATGTGTTAAAGAGGGGGAAATAGACACAGATTGAATGAGTAGGGAAAATAGAGTGATCGTGTTAATTACAAGAGATAACATTTATGGAGTAGTACTATATACACACTATATTCAGAGCTTTCATATACTTTTCATATAGTACTATCTCAACATTGCAAAAGACCCCTAAGGTAGGTATTTATTTTTACCCATTTTACACACACTGAGATTGAGATCCAAAGAGAATAGAGGCTTTGTAGGAATAGCCAGTGAAGTAGAATCAAGCCTCCAGATTTAAAGCCCAAGCTCTGAACAACACCACAGGGAGGCAACCTTGCAAAGTGGTTAAGTGAGAGATGCAGAAGCCTGTATGCCTGGATTCAAACCCTGTCCCAGCACTCACAATCATGAGACCTGAAGTGAGATATTCAGTCACTTTGTCTGTTTCTTCATCTATATAATGGGGTGAATGATAGCCAGTGAAGTAGAATCAAGCCTAGAGCAAGAGTCAGGGGCTCTTCAGTGGTTCAGAGTCACCTTCCCAGTGGGAAGCTGGAAACAGAGCCTGGTCAAAACTTTAAGAACTGGTGGATGGATCCCCACTCCAGTCAGTCAGAGTATTCCCTGTTCCTCACTCCAGTGAGAAGTGCCTGGTAGTAACACGGAAGTTAGTTATCATTACCTTATTGACAAAGTTTGATGGTTTCTATCTTATTCTGTATTTAATGAGACTAACTCAAAAAAATGCACTTGATCTCTGATGGATACACAAGAAACTGGTTCATTGGGAGCCTCCAGGGATAAGTGGGAAGGAGGCTGAATCAGCCAAGGTCTACCCAGGCAGCAACCACAGTAGTCATTTGAGCAGAGAAAACGTAACACACCGAAGTGTTAATGCGATGTACAATCGTTAAGCAGGGAACTGAAGGGGTAAACACTCCAAGGTTTCATGGAAGTCATAATTACAGGAAGCTGCTACCACCTGTTGGGGTGGGGAAAACACAGGGAAGCCCAGCTGGAGTGGCTCAGTGGTTGAGTGTCGACCTATGAATCAGGGGGTCACAGTTCAATTCTGGTTGAGGGCACATGCCCAGGTTACAGGCTTGATCCCCAGTGTAGGGTGTGCAGGAGGCAACCAATCAAAGATTCTCTCTCATCACTGATGTTTCTCTCTTCCTCTTTGAAATCAATGAAAAATATCTTTAGGGGAGAGTTGCCATGAAATTCGTTATTAAAACTTAGTGTT
Organism: Lasiurus borealis; assembly: GCA_004026805.1. NCBI lineage: Eukaryota > Metazoa > Chordata > Mammalia > Chiroptera > Vespertilionidae > Lasiurus > Lasiurus borealis. Next base: position 12,339 of record PVJN01046139.1, read on the forward strand.
TGAGGACAGGGACCCCTGAGGAAGTGGGCACCGATGGCTGGAGCTGGTGTCTTGAGGGGGTGCACCGAAGCTGTAGTGTTAGGAAAAGCACACACGGAACTTAGCTGCTGCTTCAGGAGGTGGGGTGAAGAAGCGATGCTCAGGTGGTGTTCACTCCACAGCCCACAGAAGGCTTCACCACCCCCCTGCCACTGTTATGGGAATCGTCTCTCAGGAGGCAGCTGACAAAGCAGAAACATACTCTGCAGAGCCCCAAGTGCAGCATCCAAAAGCTGAGTGAAAAGGATGGGTTTGGACCTGCCAGACAATAACTTAATAACTGGCACAGAGTCTTCAACTGAGTAGCTGGATTACCTTCGGAATTGTGTTCTATTGGAAGCATTACCTAACTTTTAAAATACATAAAGTTTAAGTTTTTTTTTTTAAAAAAAAGAAAACCTCATATTTGTCACTGAGCGTGACTGTGTTATATATTTGGCACAAAAAATAAGTGCTTAATATGCATTTATTGAGTGACTGAGTGAACGGAAAGAAGCAATTTATGCACGGGTGCCTTACAATCATTTCTCAAGAGGAAACAGTGGGAGACAAAACAAGTCCAGTCCCTACTTCCATGGTGAGGGGAGGGAACAGGCTTACAAGTTAACAAATGAGTTCATTGCAAACTGTGACAGAGGGAAAGAAGGGACCAAACCTGGGGAGAGTATGGCTAGTACAGGGGTGTGGTTAGAGAGCCTTTTAGATGGGGCAGGGAGTCCTTTCTGTGATGGTAACATTTAAACTGAGGCCTAAAGGGTATAAACGACCAACCCCCCAGGATTTGAGGGGAGAGAACATTAGGCAGAGAGAATGGCACTTACAAAGACCCTGAGGCAGGAGAGAGGTTGGTGTGCTTCAGACTGTGGCTGGTGGCCTGGGGACAGGAGTGTGCTGAGGGAGAGGGCTGTATAAACTGGGGTCAGGACTGAAAGGTAGCAGGGGCTGGTTCCTCTGGGCTTGGTAGGGTGTGGAAAGAGGGTTGTTTATTATTCTAAATCCAATTTTTAAAATAAATGTAGTATTTAACCTGGCTGGTGTGGCTCAGATGGTTGGGTGTGGTCCTATGCACCAAAGGGTTGCTGGTTCGATTCCCAGTCAGGGCACATGTTCAGGTTTCGGGCTTGGTGTGTACAGGAAGCAGCCAATTGATATTGCACTCTCACATCAATGTTCCTCTCTCTCTCCCTCTCCCTTCCCCCCTCTCTCTAAAAGTCAATAAAAATATATTTAAAATCATAGTATTTTAGTGGACATTATCATCGGGCTTGTATTACTTGAAGACCACTGTGCCTGGTAGAGAATGGGTCACAGTGATCAAGAGGGGAAGGAGGGTCTGTATTCATTTCCTGAGGCTACCAACTTGTTGGCCTAAAACAACAGATACTTATTTTCTCACAGTGCGGGAGGGCAAAATTCCAAAATCAAAGCGCCAGTAAGGCCACACTTCCTCTGGCGTCTCCAGGGAAGAACCTCATCTCTTCAGCATCTGGTGGCTCCAGATGTTCCTTGGCTGGTGGTAGCATCACGCCAATCTCTGCTTCTGTCTTCACATGGTCTCCTTTCTGGGTCTTCTCCCCGTGTGTCTATGTTTCTCCCTTTCTTATCATGGCACTTGTTGGATTTAGGGCCTATCCAGTTAGTCTAGGATGATCTCAAAATGAGATCCTTAACTTAATTACATCTGCAAAGACCTGTTTTCCAAATAAGGTGACAATCACAGAGGTGAATTTTGGGGAGGGCGACAATTCAATCCACCACAGAAATCAATGAGGAGATTAAAGCGATTATTATGCAGGTGAGGGGCAATGGTGGCTTAGGGTAGGGAGGTGACTACAGAGATGGAGAAAAGTGGATGGGTGATGTACTTGTCAGCGTTCTCCAGAGAAACAGAATCCACGGGATGTATATATTATATAAAGAAAAAGATTTAATATAAAGGATTGGTTCACATGAGAAGTCTCAAGATCTATAGTCACTAAACTGGTGATCAGGAGAGTAACTGTGCAGTTCCAGTATGAGGGTGAAGGCCTGAGAACCAGACTGATCATGTAAATTCCAGGCCCAAAGCTGGCAGGCTTGAGACTCAAGAAGAGCCACTGTTTTTTTCCAAGTCTGAGACTGGAAAGGAGCAATATCACAGCCCAGCAGCCAGGCAGGAGTAGTTCTTTCTTACTCAACACCTTTTTTGTTCTACTTAGGTCTTCAATGGATTGTATGAAGCTCATCCACATTAAGGAAGACAATCTGTTTTACTTCATGGATTGAAATGTTAAATCTCATTCAGAAACTCCATCATAGACAAGCCCTGAATAATGCTTGGCCAATGTCTGGTAATATCATAGCCCAGTCAAGTTGACACATAAAATTTGCCATCACTGATAGGAAGTAAGGGATGAAAGAAGGGAATAAGGGGGTGTCTCATGTTCCAGGAAGAGCTATATACTGAGTAGCTTAATTCAGGGCCACATGGCAGAGGGGGAGAGGAGAGACCTCAGAGAAACCAGAGGCTGGTCATGTTGGAGAAGAAAGCTGAGCCACCACCTCAGCACTGATCCCTCTCCTGCAGCTTTTATCTTCCCCCATCCCTAGAAAAGTATTTTCCTGCCAACTACTGAGGCAAATTGCTTCCTTTATGAAGGAATCCTTTGGCTGTGATGGCAATATCACCAAGCACATGGATAAGTGCAAAGCTGGATTACACTGAGCGCCATCGTCTGACACGGATATGGAATCTTTTAAAACCTTCCCTCTAAATCTCCAGCTCATTCAGGACTGCTCAGGAATATACAATTGATATCAGTCTAATGTGCTGCACCAATTCCATACACTCTGATTTCAATTTGAGTGGATGATTTCCATACCAGTGAAATTATGAGACCATGGCCACACTCAGCATCCTCCAGCATTTTGTATCTTACTGTTTTTTTCCTTATATTAAGATAGAAATCCACTGAGATTTTAACATATAAACAACCCTACAGCCTGGCTCAGTGGCTGAGTGTCAACCTATGAACCAGGAGGTCACGTTTCAATTCCTGGCCCAGCCCATCTTTTTGAGCTTATAGGTCTTGGAGACACGTGGCAAGCATGGAACTGCCCACCTCCCCTCAGTCAGAATCTATCCCTGGATCCCTATCAGTGACCAGGGGGCACTGTCACAAGGAGCAGAACGTGTTGTCCACCAGCAGGGAATATAGACACAGAACCTGCCTTTAGAAGGAAGTGCAGCAGGGCAGGAGCCAGACTTAGCTAACTCAACAATTTGCAAGGGACCTGATCTTTTTCGTAATGTCCAAGAGAATTCATCTAGTTCCTATCCACAACATTGGCCAGAAAGCCAAGATCTGAATGATCCACATGGCCCCTGGAAGAAAAGCCCAACTGGAGTTGGCGGATAATATAAGTCAGCTGAGGACCAAGCTGAGATGAGAGGATCGACCATAGCAGTTGGTGAGATGTCAGGAACCACGCCTGGCCTATCTGGATGGGCAGGAGAAGAGGGGCAGAAAGCCATTCAGCCTGGCGGGCCTGGTCTTGGTTCTACCACAAGCCAAGTGAGGGATGATGAGTGAGGATGAGCATATTAATTTCCTTCCTCCCAGCACCCTCCAGGCCTCAGTTTACCCACCAATCAAATGACTGGGTTTATTAGACCAGTGGTTCAAACTGTACCCTGCATTAGAATAAGCTGGAGGGCTTGGAGAAAAGAGGCGCCTCGATTCCACCGCCAGGGTATCTGAGCCAGCGGGTCTGGGATGGGGTCCGAGAATTTGCACTTCTAACAAGTTCCCAGATGATGCTGTGGCTACTGACCTAGGACCACACTCTGAGAACCGGTGGTCCAGCCCATCACTAAGACTCCTTCCACGGCTAACACGCAGGAGTCTGGTCTACTCCGACATCAGGGTTGGATGGACAGCTTGGACTATGAGCCAGGGAAGCCTCTTGCTTGGGGAAGGAGGTCGTTCCCAATCCCGCTGAGATCAGACTGTGCCCCCCTCCACCACCACCACCCTTTCTGCTTCTCATCACCACAAGGACCGTTTTTCCAGGGAGTCCTGGACTCCAGAAATACCCAGCTGCTTCCAGCCTGCTGGAAAATGTTGACTTTTTCTTTCTTTCTTGGCCAGATTCTGGGGTTAGCATGGCTCCCTGACACGTAGGCCACACAATCGGCTCTCACAACCCACTTCCTCAAG
>PVJN01046140.1:0-16574 GCA_004026805.1 Lasiurus borealis
CCCCCTCCCTCTGGCGCCAAAATGTCGCTCGGAGCGGGCGTTATCCGGCGGCTGGACGAGACGGTGGTGAACCGCATCGCGGCGGGGGAGGTCATCCAGCGGCCGGCCAATGCCATCAAGGAGATGATCGAGAACTGGTACGGGGAAGAGGCGTCGAGTGGGGCTCCCTTAGAAGCCACGACGGAACGGGCCCGCGCGCAGGGGAACGGCGCGGACACGCCTCCCCGCCCCGGGGTAGGAGGCGTGTACGGCGCATGTGCACGGCGGCGGCGGGGGCTTCGGGGGTCCTGCCTTCTCGCGCCCCTCGCGCTGTCGCGAGACTTTGCTGGGCTCACCGGGGGCGCGCGCCGCGGGCTGCGCAGTAGCGGTCCAGTGGTGCCGTTAACCGGAGGAATCGCCTCCAAAATCCCATATGCAAAAGATGCGCATTTTCGGTGGAGGGGAAACATCTCCCTTCAGCCTTCATCTTCTCAGTTACACGCTTGTTCCAAAACGTCGTGCACATTCCAGAGTTACCCATTTTGAGTTTTATGAGAAGTACATCGTCAGTTGATTTTAGGACAGGCTGATTGATGATCTCCCTCTGGCTCAGCGGTTCTCAACCTTCCTCATGGGGCGGTGACCCCCAACCATAAAATTATTTCCGTTGCTACTTCATAGCTGTCATTTTGCTACTGTTAATGAATTGTAATGTAAATACCTGATAGGCAGGATGTATTTTCATTGTTACAAATTGAACATAATTAAAGCATAGGGATTAATCACAAAAACAATATGTAATTATATATTGTGAAACATTTATTTCTAATTACAAATAAATGAAATGTTGTCTTGAATCGTGGTGTAGCATGGGCAACAGTCTTCCTAGGACAACAGTAAACTACATGGCTACACTTTGCTACACCGAGGAGCGGTCTGTTGGTTCCTAAGACCATGGGAAATAGGTGTTTTCCGCTGGTCTTAGGCGACCCCTGTGAAAGGGTCATTCGACCCCCCAAAGGGGTCGAGACCCACAGGTTGAGAACCGCTGGTGTAGACAGTAAACCTCAAAAAAGACATGTTCCTAACACTGTGTAAGATAACTTTGTGTTCAAGTCCATTGTTATTAATAAAATGCATACCTTAAAAGAAAAAATGCCCCAGCGAAGAAGGCCCCACATTTGTCAAGGGATTTGTTGTGAAAGCATAAACGGCCCGGGATGGTGGGACTGAAAGGACAGTCACTGGCTCAGAAAGGACTGGCCGGGGCAGGGCAGAGCATCAGAAGGTAGACATAGAAGGAACCGGGAACCTAGCGAGAGCTTCTCCTTTTGAGTTGATCTAATTATAAAGGCTGGCTTTGTCTGCAGTGTTAGACACATGTTAACACTGAACATGCTGGGCCTATTGGACTGTGCCAGATGGAATCCTGTGCCACAAAACTAAACATTAGCTCAGTAGCTTACTCATTCCAGAAGCAGAGGTTTCTTACGGATCCAGTTATGCGCCTTTTTTTATTGTCTAAAGTTTTACTTATGTCTCCTCCCTCCCACTCCCCGCCTCCAGCCCGGCCATTCCCACCCCAGACAAGGCTCCCGGGCTCTGCCCCCCAGTGTCCATGGGTTATGGTCCTTTGGTTGCTCTCTAACCCTCCTCCCCATTTGTCTCTGGATCTATTCTTGCTCATCAAATTATGTTGATCATTATATCCTACCTATGCGTGCGGTCATGTGATATTTATCTTTCTCTGACTGGCTTATTTTGCTTAGCATAATGCTCTCCAGTTCCATCCATGCTGTTGCAAATGGTAAAAGTTATTTCTTTTTTATACCGGCGTACTATTCCATTGTGTAGATGTACCACAGTGTTTCAATCCACTCCTCTGCTGATGGGCACTTAGGCTGTTTCCAAACCTTAGCTATGGTGAATGGTGCTGCTGTGAACATACAGTTATGCCCCCTTTAATGTGTAAGTCAAGATGGCTAAACAACTTCAACTCAGAGGCTCCTGAGAAAGGTCTTTAAGTAACTTATTGTCTTATTTCTAAAATTTTCTGTGTGAGGAATCCATAACTTAACCTTTTTCACATAGTACCAGCCTGAATCTTGTTTTCTTTAGCAGGTGCTCTGTGCTTGTAGGCTATTTATTAGCTTCTTAAAGAACTTTCTGCATTGCCATTTTTTCTTTCCCCCAACATATATTTTCTGAAAGAAAAGAGAAGAGTGGAGAAAAACATTTAGGATGTTGAACGACATTTTAATAGAGTCATTTAGGAACCTGAGGCTCAGTCAATTCGAGTAGCAGATGGTTGAATTAGTAGAGAAGAGGCTAAGAAAAAGGCCTGAGCTGAAAGGACCTACTTCTAACGTCACTTTCCTAGAAGAACAGAAATGGTGGTGACTATCCTATTGGAGATGACAGTTAGCCCCTTCTGCCTCTCCCCTTTCTCTAAACATAACAGTGTAGTCACAGAGCCTGTAACACAAAGGAAAAACATAAACCAGGCAGTCTTATATTTACTGTTTTCCGGCGTATAAGACGACTTTTTAACCCAGGAAAATCTTCTCAAAAGTCAGGGGTCATTTTTTTTTTTTTTTTTTTTTTTTTGGTGTAGTGTTCCTTGTATGAATATATCACAACTTATTATCACGTCTTATGGGGCGGATATATCCCAAACTCTATAATTTAACTGGAAAAATTGGGTTGTCTTATATGCCCAGTCGTCTTATACGCCGGGGAAATACGGTATTTGGAATTTGTTTTTTATCCCTTGGCTCGTATGAAAATGTGTGCATTAAGATAGTTCCTGATTGATATTTCTTTTTCTGTTTGATTTGCCAGTTTAGATGCCAAATGTACAACCATTCAAGTGGTTGTGAAAGAGGGAGGCCTGAAGTTGATTCAGATCCAGGACAACGGCACGGGCATCAGGGTAAGGAGAACCTCAGGAGCAGATGCGTGTGTGCTTCGTGTGATACCTGCGGGAAGTGGCAGGGCCTTTCCCTGTTCTAGAAAGGGCTTTCGTGGACGGGATTGTTTGACAGAAAAATTCCACAGCAACAGTAATTGTTTATTAGGTTCCTGTTCTATACTGAGCCCTGTGCTGGGGTATGAGGAGGTCGAAGGGGTGAGTCATGAGACCGTGTAAAAGATGAGTGTTCTGGACAAAAACCAGGAAATGGAAGCATGCCTGACGTGCTTGAGGATCAGCAGGGAGGCCAGTGTGACTGGAACGGGAGATAAGATCTGAAAGATAAGCAGACAGATCCTGTCCAACCTTGCGGGCCATTGTGAAATCTTTGGCTTTTCCTCTGACGCGGTGGGATGCTATGAGAGGGTTTTGAGCAAAGAGGTCACGCGGTTTAGTGCAGTGGTCAGCAAACTCATTAGTCAGCAGAACCAAATATCAACAGGACAGCGATTGAAATTTCTTTGGAGAGCCACATTTTTTAAACTTAAACTTCTTCTAACGCCACTTCTTCAAAATAGACTCCCCCAGGCCATGGTATTTGGTGGAAGAGCCACACTCAAGGGGCCAAAGAGCCGCATGTGGCTCATGAGCCGCAGTTTGCCAACCACAGGTTTACTGAGTTTTGTAAGAACACTTTGTCTACCATTTTTTACTACAATGAAATGTATCTGTAAAATATATCTAGATTTTAACTAAAGAAGTTTTATAAAAACGGGTCATCTTTCTAAAACCCATGAGGTAGGATAAGATTTTCAAGACTGTGTGTGTAGGTAGAGAAGAGGGTCAAGGGTGGTGTCTGAGGTTACTCCATTGTCAGGGGATACTCCACTGTCAGGGGATACTCCACTGTCGGGGAGTAACAGAACCAGCCAATGAGACAGAAATGAGAGCAGTGAGAAGGCAGGAGCACCAGGCTGCTGTGGTGCTCTGGGTATCAAATGAGCAAGTTACCGCACATTTAGAAACTCTCCTCCTAAGAGGATTATCTTCTTGGATTCATTCCAAAAGACGGAGATTCTAAAGGATTTGGGGGAAAAAAAGACGAGTAATATAATAATTTACTTCTTTCTCGGTATCTTCTAGAAAGAAGATCTAGATATTGTATGTGAGAGGTTCACTACCAGTAAACTTCAGTCCTTTGAGGATTTAGCTAATATTTCTACCTACGGCTTTCGCGGTGAGGTAAGCTAGGGGTTTAAATAAATGTGTGTGCTCTGCATTGTGATGACATTTCTACCATTTGTCAGCATGTTTCTCAGTAGAGATAAACAAGATGTGATACTTTTTACTTGTTAGAGAAAAGTAAATCTAAACAAACATAAATTCAGTTTGCCAAAACTGAGACTTGTTTATAAGTACTTAATCTAGAGAGAACCATAAACTTTATCTAGAGAGAACCCTGTGACATTATGTATTTCTTGATGGAAGAATGAAATATCATCTCCAAAGGCTTCCTGTCCAAAAATAAAATGGGACTCTGATCGGTTGTTAAATTGAAGTACCAATACACAGAAAATACAGGGGCAAGGGAGCACAGTCAATGATACTGAGATAGGGAAACAGCATGATAAAGACTTGTTTCCTTCAACAAATAAACTGCAAAGAAAAGACAAGTAGAGCAGTGAGCAGGAACCTATAGATGACAAGAGATTTAAGAGCCATATGAACCATCGCAAAGTATAGCTCTCCCTTGATTCTGATTTGAGCAAAGTGTAAAATTTTTTGAGACACAGATTGGTTATTTGATAGTATTAACACATTATTGTTAATTTTATTGGCTCACAAATAGCATCATGGGTTATTTTGGAGTCCTTGTCCTTTAAGGTATATACTGAAATCTATATGGATGAAATTACATAATGTCGCATTGGAATTTATGATACAGAGAATAGACAAAATATCTTTAAGACTAACATAGTATCTTACATTTTTATGAAGATACTCTGTGGATATCTTTTCATTCGCTATATAATACACCTACATAAATTTGAATGGCTACATATTTTTCTGTTACATGTATATACTATGGTCTATTCAGATGTTTCATTTTGAATGTTTGTGCTCTTTGCTACTTTTTCCTGTTTAATGCTCTGGTGACTCTTCATGCACATACACTGTGTTTTATTCAGTTATTTCCTTAGGGTATATTTGTAGAGATAACGTTTATAAGTAAAATATGTATACTTTTTAAACACATTGTATTACATTCCTGTTGCTGCTTAGTGGCTTAAAACAGCTTAAAATTCTGCAGGTCAGAAGAGGGTGGCACTCGGTCTCAATTCAAGTGTTGGCAGGGCTGTATTCCTTTCTGGTGACTCTGGGGTACCAAGAAGCTGATGTGGAGTGATTATTTGAAGGGAATGCAAATGAATTAATTTTCCAGTTTTCTTATCATATTCATGTATTACTTTTATTTAATTTTTTTTTTTTAATTAAAAAGCAACCGTGACCCAGTCACTGTAATTTAGGTCAAACCAGAGTGCTCTCAAGCATCCTCTGGCTCATGGTGAGCCCCGAGTTGTTACGAGAAAGGGCAGTATTAGGGTAACGACCCTGGGGCTCCCCTGGTTTTCGGTATGCCTCAGATCGAGCTAGCAAAGCAGTTTCCTTCTGGCTTTGCAATTTCCTGGGTCAGTTTCTAAGCCCATGACCTCCTGGCACCTCCGCTAGCTGCAGGGTATCTTTGGGACTGTTATTTCACTGTGATTTCCACTGTTATTTCACTGTGATTGAAGAACATTTAGCCAAAACCGGTGTGGCTCAGTGGATAGAGCGTCAGCCTGCGGACTGAAAGGTCCCAGGTTCGATTCTGGTCAAGGGCATGTACCTTGGTTGCGGGCACATCCCCAGTAGGGGTGTGCAGGAGGAGGCTGATCGATGTCTCTCTCTCATCATTCCCTCTCCCTTCCTCTCTGTAAGAAAATCAATAAAATATATTTAAAAAGAAGAAGAAGAAGTAGAACATTTATTGAGGGGTTTCTGTGCGCCAGCCTGGCCCTCAGCACTTTATAAATATTCACTCTCTAACTCTTGACCACGCTGCAGGCACGTTCTATTTGTGCCCTGCTTTACATACGAGCACACTGACACAGAGTGTGGAACCCCACGAGTTTTGACTCCAGTGATTCTGATACCCATTTATTTTTTTAAAAAATTCCTGATTAAGGTATTACATATGTGTCTTTATTCCCCCATTACTCCCCACCCCCTATTCATACCCCTACCCCCTGTTGTCTGTGTCCATTGATTAGGCTTATCTGATACCCATTTCTGAAGTACAGGTTTTAAAATTGTTAGACAAATCACTGAGAATATTGAATGTGTTCTTCACCTAAACAGAATTGCTGTTTATACATTAATTATTTGGTGTTCCTTTTGGACTTTTAATATATTTTCCCCTGTGTTCGTAATTATGCCACAGATTCAATGTGATGCCTTCTTTGTTTTTAAAACGTGTTATCAGAATGAGTGAGCAGGGTGTGCATTGTTGCCAGGTTAATACAGAGTGGAGATAACCTTTTCCTTAATGATGTGACGGGGTTGACTCAGCAGTGAAATTATTTTTTTTTTCCCATTTCATTTCCTTTTCCTCCTAGGCTTTGGCCAGCATAAGCCACGTGGCTCACGTTACTATCACAACCAAAACAGCGGATGGGAAGTGCGCATACAGGTACAGCGCTGTCTTCTTTTATTCACGATGCTTTACGTCTGCATCTCAAACTAATCCCATCCCAAGAGCAATGTTACCTTTTTTGGCTGAGCTCTTGGGTACATTTTCTCGCCTCCCTTTGGATTAGGGAAGGTTGTTAGGTGATAATCTTCTTTGCAGATAGATGTGACATATCACATGTGTCTGGTAAGCTTTCTGTTACACAGACATAGTGTAAGTGGTAGGGTATGGCTTTGAGCTGACTACAGGGCTGCGGCTGGGGTGCTGGGTCTCCCGGTTGCCCAGCTGGCTCGGGGAGCCACCACTCCCTGCCACACGTGCGTGCCCGGGCTGGTGTGCCTTCTTGTGGGTTAGAGCACTGATGCTAGAGGAATTTGACTCTGAATATAACTGCACTAGGGCCTGGTGGGGGAGGGCTGATATGATTAGAATCCCTTCTCACAAAATGGGGAGTCTGGGCACAACTTCCGTTTCTCACCTCGGGGGTCATGTTTGCCCCTGCTCAGGCCTCCAGGGGCCCCCCTTCCAGGGCGGGATGGAATCCAGTCATCATCGCGGCAGCCAGCGCACTCCTAACGCGCTCTTGGTCCACCTTCCAGCCCCTCTCTCTCCACGCATTGCCTGCTGCCTTTTTCTAAAGCCTCTGTGCTTCTGTGTCTATTTTTCTCTTCTGGGTAATCTTCCCTGACCTCTCCTCCTGAAACTATTCCTCCCAGAGCCCAGACGAGTTGTCACCTCTTCAGTGACACCTTCACCTGCCCCCACGCTCACCCCAGGCTGGCTGTTTCCTTCTCTGGATCACTTAGCCCTTGGTGCTCCGCTTTTGGTAAAAGTCTGCCCTCACTAGCGCAAGAGCTTTCTAAGGCCTGTCTTCGTTGCTGGGGTCTCTGCAGACCTGATACACAGTAGCCCCTCAATAAATGATGGCAGAGTTCCTGAAAAAAAAAAAAAAGAAAAAAGAACTGTCATCTTAGGCACTGGCAAACTATTCTTTGTAGCTTAAAACTCAAGAACTAAAAAGCCACATTTGCTAGAAGAAAAGGGACATATACACTTTTTTGGTATCCAGTTGGAATGGTTATGGAAATAGCAGGAAAACACCTAACATGGCTATATTTTAATCTGTCTTTGGCATAATTTTTTTTTTAATCCATTGGTAGGTATCTCTTCTGTTTCTGTGGGTGTTTATAATCTGTTCTGTTTTCTGATTAGAGCAAGTTACTCGGATGGAAAGCTGAAAGCTCCCCCTAAGCCATGTGCAGGCAATCAGGGGACCCAGATCACGGTGAGAGGGGACACGGGCGGGGGATCGTTGGAAAAGCACTTCATATAAATATTGAAACTTCCTGAATATCAGTAAAAGGAATCTCTGCTAGTTAATGAGATCCTGGGATATCACCCTCCGCAGGATACAGGAGTTTTGGCTTTTGTCCACCTTCTCGTCTCCTTTAAGCTGGGAGTCTTTTCTGGGGGTGGCAGGGCGGTTGGCATGGGAAGAACCTTAACCTTGGCTCCAGAAGAGGTCAGGGTCCAGCCTGGCCTTCAGTGGCTGTGTGTCCACGGACAGGTCATTTACTGTCCCTTCACCTCACTTTTCTCACCCGGCAAGCGGAGTAAGAATACGGGCCACTCAGAGAGCTGGAGGGATCTGTGTGCGCCATCAGGGGAAAGTCCATGATGCGGCCCTGTTTCTGTGATGCCACATGTGGTCTCTTCCCGTTCTGTGGTTCTGTAAAGCCTCCCACCTCTCCGCCTCCCGCCCCAGCTAGAGCACCGCCCCCTGGACACGCCGAGTCCCAAGGCTGGAGGCAGAGTGACTGTGTGCTTCCAAGTTCGTGTTCACAGGGGTCCCCTCCCGGCGGACCACGCTGTGATTTCTGAGAATCCCAACTGAGCTCAGAAATGCTGTCATTATTCTTAGTTGGAACATGTTTGAATGCCAGGTGATATTACAATGATCTGTAAATGTATGTTTGCCCCGCTAAATCTTGTGCCGTGCTGGGCAGGACTGTGCTTTGTTTGTCTTCATATTCCCATACAAAGCCAAGCGCCTGGCTTAGAGCTCAGCCCCAGTACCTATGAGAAATCAGCGAGTGAAAGCGGGAAGCGGGAAAATAACGCCTGATTTCCTTCATTAAGGCTGCCCCAGGCTGTCGGTAATTACAGTGGTACCTCGAGATACGAGTTTAATTTGTTCCGTAACCTTGAGGCGTGGGAAACTATGAGACGCTCGAGTCGCGGTAAACTGGTGGGTCGTGTGCAGCCAGCCGATCCAAGCGATGACTCCTATCTCAACTGTTGCTCGTATTTCAAAGCAAAAATCGCTCGCTCGATGGCTTGTATCTCAAAAATCTCGTATGTTAGGGCACTCGTATCTCGAGGTACCACTGTAGTTGGGTTCTCTGCCTTAAGACCCAGCCGTAGGTGACTGCTTGTTCTTTATTTCCACATCCATGGATTTACACGAAGGCTCGCTCTTCCCTTCAGGTGGAGGACCTTTTTTACAACATTTCCACCCGGCGGAAAGCTCTGAAAAACCCAAGCGAGGAGTACGGGAAGATTTTGGAAGTTGTTGGCAGGTACATCTCCCAGTCGGGGCCTGGGTCTCAGATCTCCTCCCCAGCAGGCCGGGCCCCGTGCTCCCCCTGCAGACAGCTGCCGTCCTGGCTGCGGAATGTCGCAGGCTCAGGCTTAGTCGCTAATTCTGGCTTCTCCCTCACGTCCCCAGGAGAGAGCAGTTGGTGTCCGTGTCAGTGAGGGCTCTTTGGTGACAAGCAAAACAGCCTGACTAGCTAACGAGCCCAGAATAAATTTATTGGGAGGCGGGGCGTGACTCACCGCGGAGAAGCGTGGCCAGCTGCTGCTTGGGAGGATGCGAACCCGGGTGGCTTCAGCCATTTATTGTCATGACCCTGTTTCAGTTGCTTTCGTTCTGTTCTTTTTTTTTAAATATATTTTATTGATTTTTTACAGAGAGGAAGGGAGAGAGATAGAAAGTCAGAAACATCAATGAGAGAGAGACATCGATCAGCCGCCTCCTGCACGCCCCCCACTGGAGATGTGCCCACAACCAAGGTACATGCCCCCGACCGGAATCGAACCTGGGACCTTTCAGTCCGCAAGCCAACGCTCTATCCACTGAGCCAAACCAGCCTCAGCTCATTCTGTTCTTGATTCCGCTCAGAAGTCTCTTTCCCGGGGAGGGCGTCTGGTTGGCATAGCCTGGGTCCCCCATCATGTCCCACGTCCCTTGGGAGAAGAGGTCTTGATTGGCAGCTAAGGCTGGGGAAGAGGTAGTTCCCAGGGAGACGAGGGCCTGTCCACAGCAGGCGAAGGGATTCCAGGCGAGAGAAACGACGCTAAGATAGACGTAATCTGGGGCCCGGTGGCTCCAGCTTGGGCGCTCTGAGCCCGTATTTCCTGCGATTAAACAGACACATTCACTACGTGGCAGTTTTTCTGAAAAATCAAAGACGAATAAAACATTTGCCCCTAATACAGAGGAACGGACCCAGACATCAAGTTTCTTTACTATTCCCTGGAATTATATAAATCAGTGTCCGAATAGTCATATCTCCTGGAAGTGAAAGAGCTGTGGTGGGCGGTGAGGGTCCGAGGTATGGTAGAGTTCATCATTCGTTGTTTCTGAATTAGCGCATTTTATCAGACACAGCCCTTCGGGGGGCGTGCGGGGAAGGAGCAGTGACTAATGGCTGGGAGGAGAGGCTGGCACAGGACCTCGGGTTGGGGACGATGCGGGTGAGGAGCCGTGTAATGGGGGGCTCTGAGGGAGAATAAAAGGGGGCTGTTCAAGCTGAATTCTCGAGCTATCCCCGAGTTTGTGGGAATAAAACTAGCGAGGAGGAAATTGTACTGAGAGCCCGGGATCTGGTCAGCAGCCTCGCAGTGCTGAGTGTCTTCCGCAGGATCAGCCACATGTAGCACCGCTGGCTGGGAAAGTGGCTGCTGGCTCATTGTCCTGTGGCTCAAACAGGGCACATGAGGAGGTTTCAGTTTGTGTCTGTGTTTGCTTACATCACCGACTCCACCAAGCATGTCCCGGAAAGGGGGCTCTGACGTGCAGGCTGCGTTGGGTCACTCCGCTTACTGATTTGTTCTGTTTTCCGCCTCGCCAGGTACGCAATACACAATTCGGGCATCAGCTTCTCAGTTAAAAAAGTAAGTTCTGGTTGCATCGGGGATAGTTGTGCATTAGAAGGGGAAAACGGCTTTTTATAGTGTTTGCCTGCGGAGGTGGGTTACACTGTTGCCATCACCGCCGGGAGACAGTAAGTCGCTGTACCATCTGTTTCCCAGCAAGGTGAGACGGTGGCCGATGTGCGGACACTGCCCAATGCCAGCACCGTGGACAACATCCGCTCCGTCTTTGGCAATGCCGTTAGCCGGTACGTGGAGGACTTAGGTTGTAAAAACATCCTCGGTATGTCATCTCAGTTTGTGGATAAGATAGCACCCGCCTGAAGCGTTTGCTTTAGTCGGATACATTGAATCAGATGTTCAGGTATGTGGAGAGCTTACATTGTAAAAACATCTTCGGCATTTTATCACATTATTGTGGAGAAGATAGCACCTGTCTTAAGCGTTTGCTTTAGTCGGATACATTGAATCAAATGTTCAGGTATGTGGAGAGCTTACATTGTAAAAACATCTTCGGCATTTTATCACATTATTGTGGAGAAGATAGCACCTGTCTTAAGCGTTTGCTTTAGTCGGATACATTGAATCAAATGTTCAGGTATGTGGAGAGCTTACATTGTAAAAACATCTTCGGCATTCCACCACATTATTGTGGAGAAGATAGCACCTGCCTTAAGCGTTTGCTTCAGTCAGATACATTGAATCAGATGTTCAGGCTTCACATTTGTTAACAGAGTCGTTATTTCCGGGAACCAACACTCCCAGGAGCTGTGGTCTCTTAGAGGGCCTGGCTGTAAATTAGTGTGTCCTTCCTAAGTCTCTGTCTTCAAAAGAGAGCGTAGTAGGATTCTTTTATCCTCCAGTGCTCCCGCTTTTCCTTGTATTTCCGTTAGCATCCCTTGAGGGTTAATTATCACTCACCGTTGATTCATTGCCTCCATCTCCCAGGCTTCGTGCCAGAAGTTGAGGGTGTAAAAAGGAGTAAAATACTCCCAGCCCTGGAATACGCCCTCTCTGGTGGCAAGCGCGTCTGTCAGTGTCACCACATCTTCACTGTCAAGGAAAGCATCAGAGGGAAATCGCTTGCATTATGAATCCTCATAGCGGTCCCCTCGGCCGTTTCCACCACCAAAACCACCGTGTCCGACACACATTCCCAGCCAACATCCCAGGACTGTACAAAACCCAAAATGCCAGTGTGGTAATCTGAGCGGAAAAATCCCAACATCCTTCTCCCTCTGCCACGCGTACTTCAGGTGCTGGGATACACGGATGAAGGAGAAGCCTCTCACTTCCCTTTTCAAACAGTGAAAAGCAGCAGCAGCTGTCACAGAACCCCGATTTCTGCTTTGGAGGACAAATTACTCATTCTTCCAGCAACACCAGATTTCTAACTAGGGAACAGTCCATTTACTTTTAATTACCTTTTCCTTACAATTACGTGTTAATGAGTTAATTGTTTTAAAATAGTGCTCCCAGAGCTAAAAATACATGTAGTGGACTTTTTAAAAATATATATATTTTATTGTTTTTTTTTTTACAGAGAGTTAGAAACATCGATGAGAGTGAAACATCGATCAGCTGCCTCCTGCACACCTCCTACTGGAGATGTGCCCGCAACCAAGGTACATGCCCTTGACCGGAATCGAACCTGGGACCTTTCAGGCCGCAGGCTGATGCTCTATACACTGAGCCAAACCGGTTTCAGCCATGTAGTGTACTTTTAAGTGAGAGTACTTTCTAGTGAAACTTTTTAGAGTTTCTTGACCAACAATGAGCCTCAGGGTCAGTTGTTGGGACTTTCCTGGGACCGGAAGAGGTGAGACCTCTCAGAGCAGCAGTTCCCAAGCGTGTCTCCCGGACACCAGCCTCCAGAGACACTTTGGGAAGAAAGGGTTTGCGGGTTCAGTGTGTGTGGGACACACTGCCAGCTGCACCCTAATCTCAGACCCAGAGCACACGTTACTGCCCTGCGTGGGAAGCTTCCACTGGAGCAGTGGTTCTCAACCTTCCTAATGCCGCGACCCTTTACTACAGCTCCTCATGTTGTGGTGACCCCCAACCATGAAATTATTGCTACTTCATAACTGTAATTTTGCTATTATTATGAATCATAATGTAAGTATCTGTTTTCCGATGGTCTTAGGTGACCCCTGTGAAAGTGTCATTCCACCCCCCCCCCAAAAGGGGTCGAGACCCACAGGTTGAGAACCACTGCACTAGAGTCAGTCATGCTCAGTGTGTGTCTGCCATTGGCTGGGTGCTGTACTACATGTTAGAGGGAAGAAAGCAGAAGTGATACCTACCCTCAGAGGACTCATAGTGTGTTTGGAAAGACACACGCGATGATTATGCTCTTCATTCGTGGTGGTGCTGGATGCCGCAAAGGATGTGAGGCAGAGTGGGAGGCACACGTGGCCTGGAGAGAGATGGTCAGAGAAGGCTCTTTCAGGAAGTAATCCCTGAGATGCAGGGAGGGGCTAACTAGCTGACAACAGCTTTCCAGGCAGAGGGACCGCTCTTAGGAAGACATCCCCACCCCCACCCCGGGCCAAAAATGAGTGTGGCTTGTGTGAGGACACCCACGTGACTCAGTAGAGGAAGGGATCCAGCAGAGACCAGTTCTTTAGGAATCTCATCTTTGGGATATGGTTACTAAGATAAATAATAAGTTTCGGCACATGGGCTCCTGTCCCAGCAGTCAGAGCTGCGCTTGCGTACGGCGGAAGTGCTTGAAAAAACACTGACACGTGGGCTGATGGGTGGCCCAGCGGACCTCACCAAGCCAAGGCAGGGTCCTCCTTCGGCAGTTTGTTTATGGGCAGGAGCCCTGCCTTTTCCAGGTCACGTTCTTTATAACCTTTGAACTTTCTGATGTTTTCAGAAGCCTCACAGTCTCTCTCTCCCACCAGAGAGTTGATAGAAGTGGGGTGTGAGGACAAAACACTCGCCTTCAGGATGAAAGGCTACATCTCCAACGCCAACTACTCGGTGAAGAAGTGCATCTTCTTACTCTTCATCAACCGTGAGTGCGAAGGAACGGGTGGGGGGACCACCCACGGGAGTCTTACGCACCGTGGAAAAGCTCCTGATCCCGGGTCTGCTTCACCCGGGAGCACCTCGTGCCAAAATGGGGTTTGACTAGGAAGGGTGCATAACTGATTTCTGGTCTGAGTCTGCTCAACCCTCTGAGATGTGCCCAGGAGAGGGCACGGCAGGTCACCTGCTGGCGTTGGAGCCTTTCCGAGCAGGCCCGGGGCAGCCCTGTGCTCTCTCCTTGGCTGGAGGGCCACTGCCTGAAAGTGCTCAGGAGAGGAGAGAGGTAAGCAGTGTTAGTGAAGAACTGAGTGCTCAGCCCCTGGAGATCTTCCTTTTCAAAGAGTGAGAATTCCTTTGTAATATAAAGCACAGAACTAAAGATCAAAGAGGAAGAAGAGGGTTAGGCAATGTTAGTAAAGAAATTGAGTGCTAAGCCCCTGGAGATGTTTCTTTATATATATATATATATATATATATATATATACACACACACACACACACACACACACACACACACACACACACATATATATATATACACTTTTTTTTTTAATTGATTTTTCACAGAGAGGAAGGGAGAAGGATAGAAAGTTAGAAATATGGATGAGAGAAAGACATCGATCAGTTGCCTCCTGCACGCCCCCCATTGGGGATGTGCCCGCAACCAATGTACTTGCCCTTCACTAGAATCGAACCTGGGACCCTTCAGTCCACAAGCTGACGCTCTATCCACTGAGCCAACCCAGTTTCGGCATGAGATCTTTCTTTTTAAAGAGTGAGAATTCTTTTGTAATATAATGCACAGAACTAAAAATGAAAGAGAAAATTAACGAAGGGAATTTGGAGTTTCTCAGATTCCTTTCCGCTTTATCTCTCTGCTGATGTAGTGTTTACATGACTGCTGCCTGTGGAGCCAGTATCAGTGAGCATTCTGCCTCTTGTCGCTGAATTGCATGTTGTATGGTTTGGAGAGATGGTGACAGGCAATAGAAAGTCATCCCAAACCCGGTCCCATCCCATTTTTCTTTTTCCACCCAAAAACAAGATGCAGCTTTCCACTTGTTCAGTTCTTCCCTTTTTATCCCATAGGTCCTTTACCTGTAGCGTTTGAAGCAATTCATAATTATTTTATAATTTGTGTTTGGTGTGCTTGCTGCTGGAAATGGTATAACACCCCCTTCCATTTATAGCGATAACCAGCTATGATGTCCCCACTAATACGCACTTGACAGCAGTTGTTCAAAACAATATAGAAACAGACGGAGAGCCAGGGTCTTACAGCCGCATTCTGTAGGCCAATTTGTCGTGGCAGTGGCATTGCAGCTTCGCTGGGAGGGGCCTCAGCTAGGACCTCTCACACAGCTCGCTTTCCCCAGGCTCAGAAAACGTTTTCGTTTCTTGTCCTGGCCACGAAGAGTAACTGCTCTGTAACCTACGTGTTAGCTACCGAACAGACAAGCAGAGGTCCCTGTGAGTGCCTCTGAGTGTGTCACGCCCCTGCTCCTGGTGGCTGTCGACCACACAGGCTCTGCGTAACATTAGCTGACATGGCCTCATGGCCAAGTTCCCGAAAGCAGAGCGGGGCCGGGCTCTTGTTCGGGCTCGCTCGGTTGGCAGGGACAGAGAACAGCCCTGGGGCATGTCTCAAGTTCAGAAGGCTCCACAGAGGGCCGCCAGCTGTCCCCTGTCAGTGCCCACACCTGCTCCAGCCTGTGTGTGCAGGACACGTGAGCTACAGCACAGAGAGATTATTCGGGGGGATGTGAGCACCCAGAGTCTGATGTCTTCCCTGAGAAAACCAGGCCCCTCTTTTGATTGGCATGAAGTTGACCACTCGCGCACACAGCTCTCTAGGGGTGCAGGGGAGGAGGGTGAAGAAGGGGAGTTTTTTACCAGCTCACTGCCTCCCGGCACGTGTCACATGGGACTGGTAGACAGAGAGTATCGGCAGGATGAGAAGTCTGAGAGCTGACGTCAGACTGCCCGCTGTCCGGCAAGGTCAAAGGCAGCCCGCGTGCCTGACTGAGGGGGAGGGGAGGGGACAGGCAGGGTTTACTGCTCCGTGGTGAGAGGAGAGACCCCAGGCCCATTGTGAGATGTGGGGAAGGAGCCACAGGGAAAGGGGGCTCTTCTGAGAGCCTGAGGTGGGAGTCACCCCAGAGGTGGCCTTCCCAAGGTGATTTCCTAGCATGGTGTGACTTCACCTGTCCCCTCACCCGCCAGCACGGTTTTGAGCTGTTTCCTTCTCTTTTATGTTTTAGATCGTCTGGTAGAGTCAACTTCCTTAAAAAAGGCCATTGAAACGGTGTATGCAGCCTATCTGCCCAAAAACACACACCCGTTCCTGTACCTCAGGTAATGTGGCACCAACTGCCCGCCCGCGAGGCACGAGAAACAGAATCCCATCATGGTGTCCTCTTTGAAAGAGACCCGCCAGCAAAGGGTGTTCCGTCCCTTCTCAGTGCAGGGCGCCGTGTTCTTACATTTGTTCACGCCCGGAGCAGAACCTCACTGAGAGCCGCCCGTCTGCCAGGCCCGGTGCCTCCCGAGCCAGGCAGAAGTGGCCCCCAACCTGGCAGAGAAACCCCTTCTGCCTCCTGGGGCCCTCCAGTGCCCCCTACTGACAAAGGTTCACATTGCAAAGCTTCATTATCACAGAGCAAGCAATGAAAGATGGATTTGGAGCTGAGGCATAAGTTTGCGCATCCTCTCAGCTGATAGCTTGCACATCCTCTCAGCTGATTTTTTTTTTTTTTT
>PVJN01046141.1:0-16574 GCA_004026805.1 Lasiurus borealis
CAGGTGCACGATTCTAGGTCCCCTGTCTGAGTGTCGCACTGGGTGTTCAGCGCCCGGCTCACATCTCTGTGCGGCGTGGATTTAACTCACCGGCTCCCGGCCTGTCCGTGCTCACCGCCTCGCCGGCCCGCTCCCTCGGGATGGAGTGAGAGGTCGTTGCCATCGGTAACCTCCCGGCATCCCCCTCTCTCCCCAGCAACCTCGCTCAGAACTGCAACCTGGTGCGGCTGAACCTCTCGGGCTGTTCCGGCTTCTCCGAGGCCGCCCTGCAGACCTTGCTGAGCAGCTTGACCAGGTAGGCGGGGCCTGCGACGCGATGATGGCGGAGCTGTGGCCTCACGCGGGGGCAGAACCGGGAGATCCTTCGAGCTGTTCCCAGCTCCGAGCGCTGGGTTCGAAGGAGGCTGTGACCTTTGCCCTCCGAACTCGGGAGCCAGGGGCAGTGCGTGTGCAGAGGATGCTCGTGGCGGGTCCCTTTTGTGGCGGCTGCTGTTTGCAAAACGGGAAACGTAGCAGCGTGTGTATCACGGTGATGGAGAGACGCCTGCCTGCCCCTGGCTGTGCAGTCAGGCGATTTCTCCTTCCGGTCAGTGGAGCTCCCTGGTCAGCTCCTGATCCCTTACGTGGTGTCAGTCGGGCCATAAAGGCTGCGGAGATCCAGGTGTCCCCGCGTGAGAAGACGTGGTTCCCAGAATACAGTGGTACCTCGAGATACGAGTGCCCTAACGTATGAGATTTTTTTGAGATACGAGCCGTCGAGCGAGCGAGCGATTTTTGCTTTGAAATGCGAGCAACATTTGAGATAGGAGTCATCGTGCGGATCGGCCGGCTGCCCACGACCCACCCGTTTACCGAGACTCAAGCGTCTCATAGTTTCCCACGCCTCAAGGCTACGGAACGAATTAAACTCGTATCTCGAGGTACCAGTGTACATGGTTCCTACCGTGCGTGCTCTGTGCGTGTCCTTCCTAACGGCCCTGGGTGTCTGCATGCCTCACCGCCTGTCCCAGTATTTCCACAAGGATCTGTGGGAAGTAGACTCCCTCCGGATAGAACGGTACCAGGGAGATGAAAAGTAAGGGATGAACGAGGTGCGAGCTTTCACGGTTGGACACTCCCTTTGGACGTGTCCTCTGCTCGGTGTGAGGCCACGTGAGCGGAAGCAGCGTCTGCAGCTCAGGGTCTCTGTCAGGAAGCCGTTGTTTGAACATCTGTTGGCTAATGATCGGGGTGGCTGGGAAAGAGACCGGCTGGAGTTTCTCCTCTGGGATCTGGAGGGAGTGAGGTCTGAGCCCTCGGGCAGGGAGGGGAGTGCTCCCCTTCGTCCCCACTAGGGGGCAGCAGCCACCCAGGCCTGGGCGCAGGTAGCCTGGCGACTTTCTGGGGCAGCTGCAGCCGGGCGGTGTGTCGGGGGGCCAGGGCAGCCGCTGAGAGCAGCAGAGGCCCGGGCCTGCGCTGGGGGGAATCATGGCTCTGCGCTCCGCATCCGGGGTGACGGGGGGTCTCACGCCGCCCCTCTCGCCCGGCTGTGCAGGCTGGACGAGCTGAACCTCTCCTGGTGCTTTGACTTCACCGAGAAGCACGTGCAGGTGGCGGTGGCGCACGTGTCGGGGACGGTCACCCAGCTGAACCTGAGCGGCTACCGCAAGAACCTCCAGCGGGCAGGTGAGAGCGGCGCCGGGCGGGCAGGTGGGGGCCTCTGAGCGCCTCTGAGCGCCGCCGGCCTCCGCTGTCTGTTCCCCCCGGGCCTGCACTGTCCCCCCTTTTGCAGGGGAGGCGGCCACCCACCGGAAGGGTCAAGGAAAGGCAAACGTCAAGGTTTGAATTCGGAGCCTGGAAGTGGAAACCTTGATACTTTCCAACATACTGTTTTCGCTGCAAACTTTACTTTTATTATTTTTTAAAACATATTTTATTGATTTTTTTACAGAGAGGAAGGGAGAGGGAGAGAGTTAGAAACATTGGTGAAAGAGAGACATTGATCAGCCGCCTCCTGCACACCTCCTGCTGGGGATGTGCCCACAACCAAGGTCCATGCCCTTGACCGGAATCGAACCTGGGACCTTTCAGTCTGCAGGCCGACGCTCTATCCACTGAGCCAAACCGGTTTTGGCCAAACTTTTTTTTTATAGTAGAAACGGGTGGGGAACCTTTTCTCTGCCAGGTGCCAGTTGGGTATTTATCACATCATTCATGGGCCCTGGATAGAGCATCAATCAGCCTGTGGACTGGAGGGTCCCAGGTTCGATTCCAGTCATGGGCCATACAAAATGACCGGCCTAAAACTGAGCCTGCCGTCTGTGGTCAAACATTGACTGAACTGCCCCTAAGGCCTGGGCAGAGCCAGACCACGTGATTGCAGCCCAGGGGCCAGACGTTCCCACCCCTGCCCTAAAATACCAGGAAGTGGGGTCATTCATTATTATTATTATTATTATTATTATTATTATTATTATCAGTCCTGCATCTGTACATCACGGGCGGGTGCTTTGTTGTTGTTATTATTATTATTATTATTATTATTAATATTATTATTATCAGGCCTGCGTCTGTACATCACGGGCGGGTGCTTTGTTGTTGTTGTTGTTATTATTATTATTATTATTATTATTATTATCAGTCCTGCGTCTGTACATCACGGGCAGGTGCTTTGCTTTTATACGCCGGGCAGCGCAGGTTTGTAGACACGGCGCCACCACAGACTGGGCAGCGTGTTCTTCCATGTGGACGAGGCCGGGTCACCCGGGAATGGGGATGTCAGCCCCCTTTCCACCTGTGGCCCTGCGAACAGAGGTGCAGGTCTTGGGAACACGTGGCGCATGCCTGCTAGAGGGGTGCGGGTTTGCCTTTTGCTCTGTGAGTGACATTTCCCCCCCATTTCTGCTGATACATAGCGACGGGCGGTTGCTGACCCCTCCTTTGCACAGTTTCTCCTGCTGCTTCCAATCGCTCAGGTGGTGCGTTTGCGATTTGGGGACAGGAAACTCTTGTACACCGAGGCGATGCTCGTGTCTGAGAGCTCGCCGCTCTGGCCCCTCGTTCTGGACTTGCATCGCTTGGTGGTGACCATAGTGGCAGATGGATGTCCTTGTCTCGTTCCTTAATAGTAACCGCCTCTGTTTTTTTCCTTCTAGATTTCTCCACCTTAATTGGAAGATGCCCCAATCTCGTCCACCTGGACTTAAGGTATTTGTTCATTTTTTTAGTTTAGAAAAAAAATACAGTGGCACCTCGAGATACGAGTTTAATTCGTTCCGTCACCTTGATGCGTGGGAAACGATGAGACGCTCGAGTCGCGGTAAACTGGTGGGTCGTGTGCAGCTGGCCGATCCACGCGATGACTCCTATCTCAACTGTTGCTCGTATTTCAAAGCAAAAATCGCTCGCTCGACGGCTCGCATCTCAAAAATCTCCTATGTTGGGCGCTCGTATCTCGAGGTACCACTGTACGTGAAAAATCATGGCTCCTCGCTGAGTGAGGAGGGGATCTGCCTGTGCGGAGTGGAGGGGGTTCGGCTCGGCCTGTGGGTGCTCCCTGTCCGGCCCGCGGATGCTCCCTGTCCGGCCCGCGGTGCCTGTGAGTCGCTCTCCTCTCTCCGTTGCAGTGACAGCGTCATGCTGAACCACGAGTGCTTCCCCGAGTTCTTCCAGCTCAACTACCTCCAACACCTGTCGCTCAGCCGCTGCTACG
Organism: Lasiurus borealis; assembly: GCA_004026805.1. NCBI lineage: Eukaryota > Metazoa > Chordata > Mammalia > Chiroptera > Vespertilionidae > Lasiurus > Lasiurus borealis. The sequence goes on from PVJN01046141.1 coordinate 3,692, forward strand.
ACATAATCCCCGAGACGTTGCTGTGAGTGTGGGGGTGCCGCGGAGCCGGGGACCAGCAGAGAGGGCGCTGGGTGTGACGTCCATTGTCACAGTAGCGGGTGTTGGAAACTTGAGCGTTGACGTTGGCGTGCTGCAAACGGGTTAGGAAAGGCCCGCAAAACCCCAAAACCGGGGCAGACCCGTTTGGTTCAGCAGACCTGGTAACAGTGAGTTGACTGAGGCCTGGACAGAGCAGCAGCCTGTGGACTGGACTGAGGGTCCCAGGTTCGATTCCGGTCAAGGGCACAGACCTCGGTTGCAGGCTAGAACCCCAGTCCTGGTCCGGGTGCATGTGGAGGCGGCCAGTTGAGGCAGCCTCTTTCCCACGGATGCTTCTGTCTCTCCCCCTCCCTTTCACTTCCTAAAAAAATCAATGGAAAAATATCCTCAGGTGAGAATTAACACCTCCCCCCCCCAAATAAGATCCCTTATGAACACCGGGCGTGTTTATTTTATTTGGGTAGTACTTTTATTTTCCAAATCGCCCTTCACGTGGAGTTTCGCTACCATGTATTAAATATCGTGGTGTTGCCGATGCTTTGTTGAGCGTAGAATAAGTACACTTAGAGGAGGGAAGACGGGGTGAGAGTCAGCTTGGACGGTCTAAAGGGGTGCCATGAACAGCAGGGGAATACGGGAGGCCTTGGTGCAGGCAAGTGACATGAGCAGAACAAGGCTTTTGGAAGTTGCCTTGGACGCTGGTAGACAGACGAGGCTGGGAGGAAAGAGAACTGGAGGCGAGGTAAGGTGGCCATTATTAATATTTTATTAATTTTTTACAGAGAGGAAGGGAGAGGGATAGAGAGTTAGAAACATCGATGAGAGAGAGACATCGATCAGCCGCCTCCTGCACGCCCCCTACTGGGAATGTGCCCGCAACCAACATACATGCCCTTGACCAGAATCGGACCTGGGACCTTTTAGTCCATAGGCCAACGCTCTAGCCACTGAGCCAAACCGGTTTCGGCTAGGTGGCCGTTATTAGACGTAAAGTCTGTGTCTTCAGGAGCTGCTGGTGACAGGATGGGGCAGAGGATGCTCGCACACCAGGTCACTGAGGTGTTCATCGATTTGCAGTGAATGGATCCTGTGGAAATTCCAAGTCAAACACTCCCCCCCTCAGACTTTGTCCCGTGTGTCCCAATCCGGAGCAAACACAGATCAGAGAGGTGGCTTTCTCAGCACACAGGTCTGGGTTAGAGAGAGAATCATTACCAGAAAGCATCGACTTTGGCCCCAGCCAGTTTGGCTCAGTGGATAGAGCGGAGGCCTTCGTCCTGAAGGTCCCGGGTTCGATTCCAGTTCAGGCCAGGTACTTGTGTTGCAGGTTCCCAGGCCCTGGTAGGGCTACTGGAGGCAACCAAGCAATGTGTCTCTCTCATCAATGTTTCTCTCTGTCTCCTCCTCTCTTTCCCACTCTTTCTAAAATCAATGGGAAAATATCCTCCCGTGAGGATTTAAAAAAAAAACACAACGAAGTATTGTCTTTGGGTAAAGGAGCTCCTTTTTTTCTAAACCAGAATGTCGCTGTTGACAGAGTTAAGTTTCACCTCCTGGGAAACACCCGAGAGGATTAGCTGATGTGACGTGTGAGACGCAGAGGGAAGATGGCCATTGCCCTCTCTACCGGCTTGATTTCCCCCCCCTTCTCCACCCACCCGACCAGCTACCCCCGTCTGAAGCTTCTGGGTGAAGGCATGTAGGTTCCATCCCATATGACGGGCGTGGGGACTGTGAACCAGCATTGACAAGTGTCACACCAGCTGACATCTCTTGCGATGGGGAACCTGAGGTCAAGTCCATGTCCTCCAAGTGGGTGTCACCGCCGGTGACTTCCAGCTGCTGCCACAGTAAACATACAGGCTCACCACCGCCAGCTCGCTGGCTTGTCACCGCACAGCGGCACCTGGCAGGACAAATCAGGAATGGAGGAAGGAAGCAGACACGGTTGGATTTTTTTTAAAATATATTTTATTGATTTTTTTACAGAGAGGAAAAGGAAGAGGGATAGAGCTTTAGAAACATTGATGAGAGAGAAACATCGATCAGCTACCCCCTGCACACTCCATACTGAGAATGTGCCCGCCACCAAGGTCCATGCCCTTGACTGGAATCGAACCTGGGACCTTTCAGTCTGCAAGCCGACGCTCTATCCACTGAGCCACACCGGTCTCAGCATGGTTGGGTTTTAAGAAAGCCAGTGGAGGCGTGTTTTGCTGGCTGGAAACTCGGCACAGTGCAGCGGCCGGTTCCCCGAGCGATGGCCCGGGCCTTGCTGTGGGGTTCACCTCTGCTCCCTCCTTAAATCGTGGACTGCAGATACGTTTCCAAGGGGCGTAGTCTCGGGTCCTGTTTGAAAGTAGGTCGGGTCCCTCTGGTGCAGTGGTTCTCAATCTTCCTAAGGCCGTGACCCTTGCATACAGTTCCTCCTGGGGCGGTGACCCCCAACCATGACATGTTGCTACTGTGATGCATTGTGGTGTAAAAATATCTGCATTTTCCGATGGTCTTAGGCGACCCCTGTGAAAGGGTCGGTGGACCCCCAAAGGGGTCGAGACTCCCAGGTTGAGAACCGCCGCTCCGGTGGCACATCCTCCACAGGTACCGCCGCTCTGAAGGTCTCTCTCCCCTTCCAGCGAGCTCGGGGACATCCCCACGCTGAAGACACTGCAGGTCTTCGGGATCGTGCCCGACGGCACCCTCCAGCTGCTGCGGGAAGCCCTGCCTCACCTCCAGATCAACGGTTCCTACTTCACCACCATCGCCAGGCCCACGGTGGGCCTCAAGGCGCACCCCGAGATCTGGGGCATCCGGTGCCGCCTGACGCTGCAGAAGCCCAGCTGCCTGTGAGGCCCCCGCCCGCCCGCCCGCCAGGTGCTGCCGCCTCCTCTGGTGCTTCGGGGTGTGGGGGGAGGGGGGGCCGGCAGGAAGCCCCCTCGCCGGCGCGCTCGGCTGTGTGAATTCTCCGTTTGCCCTTTGCCTTCTGCGAGTACGTTAGAGAAGCCTTGGAGAGAGAGGGGACTAGGAAGTGCCGCCTTTTTAAATGCTGGGAACGGCCCTGGCGCCGCTCCGCGCGGCCTGGGCCCTCTGCCTTTTGGGGAGCGGGAGCCTGTGATGCCAGGAGCCGCTCGGAGCAGCCTCTGCCCAGTGCCCTCATGATGAAATCTATTTAGAGACGAGCTTATAAGATCCCCAGCAAGCAGATAGTTTTCCTGATGATCTCTATGCTAACTTAACTCTCTTCTATTTAAACGCTCAGTATTGCTTTGTGAGACGTAGTCTGGGAAGTGATAAGCTATTGATTGATAAGCGTAGGGTAGCCGGTTGGAGGCGGTCGTGCTGGGAATAGGGAAAGGAACATGGACCTTCCAGCTCTGCCTTTGCCGGGGCAGAAACCAGTAGTCCCGGTCACTCGCCCTGCAGCCCCCCCATTTAAAGGAAGAACCGAGCGCAGACAGAGACGGTGGAGGCTCTGGAGGCGGTTTTGGGGGACACGCCCGTCGGAAGTGTGCGCTGATGCACACGGACGATGAGGCGTCCTGTAAGGGCTGTGCTCCCCGGATACTGAGGGCATGTGACGGTGGCTTCCGACTTTATTAACTTTGCGAGCAGATGATGTTAAGTGGGTTCTTTAGCTTTGAAGGTGCTAGCAAACGTCTCTCCTGGAAACGTGGGATGGGGTGCTGAGCTGAAGTTGCCTGCGCTTGCCTGTATTGCTGAGGTTCTTGAAGTTATTTTTATATTACTCTAGAATCACGTCTTTTAACTTTATTTTCTGTCTTCCACGATCGCTCTTCTAACCCGCCTGCCCGTTGTATAAGGTTACAGGGCCGAACCTGCCCTAAGCCGGTTCCTCTCGATCAGAAATGCACACGGGACGCGGGTACAGGTCCCCTGGTTTCAGAGCAGTAAGCACAGCTCCCACCTGCGGACTAGCTCGCTCAGGTGCTGAGCCTTTGATGGTGTTTTTAACGGCACACACACGCCAGTGGATTCAGTTCTACTTCAGAAAACACCCTCGTTTCTTAACTAAATCGACCACCTCCTCGTATATTCAAAACGGAACAGAAAAGCCAAAACCCGTAATTTCTAAGAACATCGATGTTGGTTTTTTAATCCCGTTTCGAATGTTAGAAATGATGGTTTGAAGTGCCCTTATCTGTCCAGACCAGAGGAAGAACATTTTACAGTATAGCTATACCGGAAGTGATGATGTGTCCATCTTGTAGTAGCTCGAAAGTGCTGAATACTACTTGAGATTATTGTTTACAGATTAGTGACAAGGGCTGGGGCAGGATCCGGGTGGATTCTGACCGCCGGGTGCCCTCACACACACACAACTTCCAAACTCTCCAGTCCAGCCAAAAGCTATTTTCCTAACACGTCAGAGTAATCTGTATTTTTGTATGTGATTTCTACTTTTATAAACTGGTTTTAAAATAAAACACATTTTTATAAAAACGAGTCCTGCCGCTCAGGTGTGGTCCTTTCTTGCCTCCTTTAAGCACGGTAGCGGAAACTGTTTAAAGGGCTCTAAGCAGCCGAGACCGGTGTGGCTCAGTGGATAGAGCGTCGGCCTGCGGACTGAAAGGTCCCGGGTTCGATTCCGGTTGGGGGCATGTACCTTGCTTGCGGGCACAACTCCAGTGGGGGGCGTGCAGGAGGCGGCTGATCGATGTCTCTCTCTCATCGATGTTTTTGATTTTCTATCCCTCTCCCTTCCTCTCTGTAAAAAATTAATAAAATATATTTAAAAAATATAAAGTGCTCTAAGCAGTAACAGCATCATAGGCTTCTAAAGTGTAGGAGCTGGTGTGACAGGGAAATCCTCTCCAAAAAACGTCAGCGAGAGCATTTTCTTGTTAACCCCCGCCTGGCCCTGGGCCCCTCCCTCTTCTGTCCCCGAGGCCCCAGCTGCAGAGCTGAGGGACACTGGCCGAGAGCACAACGCCTGTTTCTGACCGAAGAGACACACAGTGAACTCACTCGCAACCCAACGGTGACTGAAGACCGACAGTGAGGAGGAGACTGTGTTTGAACCGCAGCCTGGCGGTGGGGTACTGGCCATATAAGGGAAGGTACTGGTTTTGGGGGCCTGGGGAAACTGGAACCCCTTTCCGCTGGATACCCTCACCCTGAACAAGCCAAAAAGCAACCTCTTTCTGTGACCACTGCTCTCCCGGGACCGGATTGCCTGGGGCCATCAATATAAATGCACATAGTAAGTCGACATTATCTGAAGTCTCCACACTGACGGGTAAGCATTTGTCCTCGATTACATAACAAATCAGGGCTCGGGGTCAGATCGGCAGTGAACAGGGCAAAGCGTAACGCACACGAGTGGGGAAAGACTTCTGAGACCTCACCTTCGGGGAAAGCCAGGTTTCCAGGTAATGACTCCGAGAGAAGGAAGGACGGAAATGAAAGGAAAAGGAGGAGATAACAATAGTTTCCTTTTATTCACATCTTGTTTCCATTAAAGGTTAATTCAAAAAACATTTGTGCTATTGCTCTAACAGCCTTTGCCTCTCATCATCTCTTACAAACAAACCCCACCGCAGAGCAGAAATATTAGGAGTTATATTGCAAACGGAGCACATTAAGCAGTTTTTAAACCTTTGAACAATTTTACACAGCAGGTTACCTAGTAATGTTACAGACCTACGGTACCACATGGACAGATTACCTGGCTATTAAAGATGGAGCTGGCATTTTTTGTCGAGAAGGCATTTTAAACTTAGGGCGTTTCTATACCGAAACGTGGAATTTCACTTTGTAAAGTAGATCTTAATACATCACGTGTAAATCAAACCAGAAACTAGACCAGCTCTGGTAAAACACTAATATTTAATGAATGCATCATGTTATAACGGTTTGCTAATGAGTATTCTGATACTCTGACTAGGAAAACAGATTCTCGTTCTGGATATACATCAAAGCCTAGATTACTTCTGTGTAGTAACATTTATATTAAAAGTTTGACAAGAACATGTTAAACATTGGCAAAACTAGGAGTACTCCATTTGATTACCCATCCTCACTCTTACAGGATGTATTTCTGAGCTCACCTGACTCACGTTCTAACAGGATAGTCCATTCCCTTCACCAATGAATACCCAGCAGTTGAACCAGTACATGGCACAGAGTGGGCATTCAATAAATACTGCAATGATTGAAAAAATGACAGACTACCAATGATTTCAAGATGCAGCAACAGGTGCTTTTTGGGAAAAGTGTAGGGTCAAGAATTAGAAAAAAATAAAATTCTCATGGGGATACAAAAGGCCGTAACATTTTATCCTCCAAGGCTAACGTGAAAACTTGAATATGAGCTAGGTGAAAACTACCATGGTATTAAAAGTAAATAACAATGGTTTTGAAAGGTTTGACCAAACTCCTGGCAGAATATGGCTTAATCAGTTCATCCCTTTAGTCTCTGAATCCATATTAGAGAGTTTTAAATACGGAAGAAATCTATTATATTCAAGTCATTTTTAAAAAATTGCCTATCACCTAAAATAGCTATGGGATAATTAATCATTTGTCACAGCATCGTGATTCTGTCCAGTTACATGTACTTAATTTACCCTGCATTGTCAAAATTAACCTGAAAGGCAAATGAAAACTATAAATTAAAAAAAAAAAGTGATTGAATTTCCCTTAAATCAATAGTCATAACAACATCATTGTGTTCTGAAATTAGAAAATTCTTAGCACATAGAAAAACACATTTACCTACTTCAATTAGGTCAATGTCAGGATTTATCAAAATTCTCCATCAAAAATTTCTTTAAGTCTTGATTGTTAGGTGCTACAAAAATATATATACTTTGAAGGTGATATACTAATGACAGGTGTTCTGACCAACTCCACGACGTCCGGAGGAAAGGGAAGGAAACATTCAATCCTTTATTGGGAACCACCTCTAAGTTTAAAAGATCCCAGTACTCCTGAAGACCACTCCTAAGGAAGAAATGTCACCGGTATCAATTCTAAAGCCCAGTCCGTCCCCTCTCTGACACAGGGAACATCTTTCCCTCAGACCCCACGGGAGAAGACCACCACCTCACTCTGTCACCTGTGAGCTCAGGGCCTACCAGTCTACAATAACCCAGAGATGCAGCGCTCTGACCGGAAGTCTGTTTCAGCAGTGCAGGTGTTTTCCTGGTCATCAGTCTCGTCCGAGGAAGTCCTTCACTGTTCTAGAAGCACAGTCCGAAGCTCGTCTTCTTCATTGATCATCATGGAAGCAATGGCTCCGTCATTAAACTCAAAGGAAGTGCCTCCGTCCACAACCATACAGGCATCCCAACAGCGAGAGCGGACACAGACCCTGAGCAGAAAGCAACATCTCATTAAATATGTTTTCTTAACTCCAAGGTTTCTTTAAAACCTGTACTTTTTAAAGAAGACATGAGGCCTACTCTAAAGGTTTACGGCTATCCAGGTGGGTTTTAGTAAGTGTTTGTCCTGCTTTTATTCCATAGCACATGGGAAAAAGTTGCTTTCCAGTCAGTTTCTTTTAAAATGATACTATAATCTTGTGGTCTAAATACTTTAGAAACAAAAATCTGCATCACCCACGTAAGTAACTATGCCCCTTCTGTTCATTTACATTTTCCCGTCGCTAAGACGGCACATCCAGTTAGAAAGGACATGTCATCTAAGCCAGGTCAGCATGACAGCCCATCAGTCCCCCGGCTCAGTCCCCACCAGCGTCGCTGAAGTCACTTTAAAATAAAGGTAATTAAAGGCGAAGGCTCACGCCAGCCTGGGCAGCTCGCTTACTTGGAGGTGAAACAGCGCTGGCGACTGCTCGAGAAGACTCGGTTTGCTATTGGCTCGCGAATACTGAACAGTATTTTTGGTTCTTCCGGACCAAAGAGCAGCGATTCATTGTACTCGTTGGTAACTGCGAAGCAAGAAGAAAGGGGATTAGCACGTTCAGTGGCGGATGGTCACTGAGAAGTGCAACATGAAAAGTGATGCTGTCCCCAACTTAGCAGCAGTTCGGTTCCACAGCTCTGTCTGGTGTCAGGTACCTTGGAACTCAATACAAGGTCCATTAAACAACAAACAACTCAAAAAAGGATTAGGTTCCAAGATCGGTCCACAGGACCGTACATCCCTCACAATAAAAAGGAAATAGGTGCATTTGGCGGGAGGGGGAGGCAAAGCTAGTAATTAAACAAAAACAGGAACCAGTTTATGGCACAGAAAAATGGAACTTGAGCTGCCATATCTCCCTGCCAAGTTCTTTTCCACAAGATCACGTCCAAGAGTTCCTAGTTGATAGTGTGGATGTAAAACGCATCTCAGAAATGACCGGCCATCTGCTTTCACTTCTGAACATGCCAGCATTCAGAGTTTTAGAAATTGCTGGAACTGCCATCTCTCCAACAAGAGCACATCAGCTGGCAGGCAGTGCACAACTGGTTCAGGACAACTAGACGAAGAAAGCAGGCTTGCCAGAATGGTCAGTTTAGTAGCACTTTAAAAAACATTCTAAAACTATCAGATAATCTGTATTTTCCAAAACTGCATTTGCATGTTTGGGTTCTTCTAGAAACCTATTTAAAAAAAAAAAATTGCCTTTCTGGGCACACACACAGAGCAGGTGCTGGCTCTGAAGAGAGTAGATCCAGTGTCAATGAGCACGGCCCTGGCCCTCACTGCTCCTAAAGACGTCACATCTCCAAAGGAATAGCGTTCATTCACAAGGCACTTTGTTTATTAAGGGAAAACCAACCACTTCATTTTATATGCACCCTTAAATTAATTTACATGCCTGGTAAAACTGCAGTTGTTATTTTTACATTACGTTTTAAGTTAAATTACATAATGACTCAATTACTATAAATGCCTAATTTTCTTTTTTTACTAGATTTAATGCTAATGCTAGCTCATACGCCATGATTAAAATAATCTGTTAGGATCTCAAGTTGAGAGGAAGAGAGAGAGTCCAATTTAGAGAAATGAAAGGAAATTCAGAGATTTAGTCCTGTTTTCAAACTAACTAAAAGGCAAATCATCTGCCCAATGAAGGACTTCTTGTGTAGAAATCCAGAAATACAAATATAAATTGACACTTTATCATGTATCGCTAAATCATTTTAAAGGCAACCAACAAGAATGAAGTTACTCTTAATAACTCTCAATTCAAGTGCTTGTGTTTATGGATGGACAACAGTTTTAATCTTATATGCATTGATATCCATTTTGTGTCAGTATTTTACTTGGGTTTATATGTTAACAAATCCTTACAAAAGAAGGTAGATGTAACTATACATATGTTTGGGCTTTTGTTGTTTTTTAAAGGAATTTACACCTTCATATCAAAGGATACTCTTCAGTTAAACTCATAGTAAGAAAAACTTTAGCTTGAGGTCTACAACATGGATCCCGGTACATGAGTGGACTTTAGTGTGATAACATTTCATATGTGAGTCAAACGAATGTTGTTTCTCAGCATCTAAGATTTAAACATTTTTAAAAATGAAACTGGAAGAACAGGCTGAAGAGTCCCCAGCGCCGGTGACCAGCCTGCCCACCTCGCTGACAGTGGCGGGCGTGGCGGAGTGGGAACAGTCCTGCCAGGTCTCCGGCAGCCACGGCTGGTCTGGCACTGGAGCCCAGATCTCCCAATTCCCTGACCACCACCCTTTCCCTCCATTGACTAGTTCTCTTAAAGCAGCGGTTCTCAACCTGTGGGTTGCGACCCCTTTGGGGGTCAAAGGACCCTTTCACAGGGCTCGCCTAAGACCATGGGAAAATGCAGATATTTACATCACGATGCATCACAGTAGCAACATTTCATGGTTGGGGGTCACCACCCCATGAGGAACTGTATGCAAAGGTTACGGCCTTAAGAAGGTTGAGAACCACTGTCTTAAAGGCACCAGGTGACTGGGCAGGAGGGGCAGGGGAGGGTCAAACAGTGAATGGGAAGAGAAGCGTCCACAGCTCGGTGGCTTTCCCCTTCTGCAAGGACATACCGGCACACAGAGCGGAAGTGTGCATGCCTGTGTGCCACAGGTGTGTTTTTCTGTATGTTCCTGTCCCCAAGACATATGTGCAGTGATGCTGTCTCTGACATAGAAGTTAGGTTTTATGGTTGACAAAAATCATACTACAACACTTTTTTTAACACTTCTATATTATGATTTGTGTCGTTTAAGTTTTTATTGTTTAAATATATTTAAAGGGATGTTAAAGTATGTTTGAGACAAAAAAGTAGTGCGCTTTGCTAAACAGATAAGTACACATCACAATAACATCCTGAAGTCATACAGAGTTTAAAGGAAACTCAGTAATTCAGACCATTGGGCACTGACCTTTCTCCACCAGTTCTCTGTTCAATGGGAGATTCAAACTTCCTTGTCGTTTCGCTATTGAAAAAGGAAAGAGGGAAAATATATTAGGTAAATGGTTTGTGTCGTGTAATAGCTAACATAGCATAAAACACACACATTCTATAATTATCATGGTACGTGATAATTATAATATATAATGGCTATTTTGGTACTCACCAATATTTAAAACATCTTCCACAGCCTGAGTTGCAACCCTGTTAATATTGAATGACCTAGAAACAAACACCACATAAATTCTTTCTTGTTTTAGTTCTAAAAACATACTAAAAATGAAAAAGGAATAATCTACTTAACGTACAACCAACTTTTAGAAATTATCAGAAAAACAACCAAAGACAACAGCCACTTCACCCGGTTTTAAAAAGTGGGCGGGTACATGGACAGTTCATAGGCCTAGCCGAAAAAAAAGCTCATTCTTACTCATACTTACGGTAACACAAATTAAAACATACAATCAAACAAGGTTTTCCTCAGGTGTGCAAGAATTAAAAACTGATAATGTACTGGCATGGGTATGGGAAAAGCAATATAAGAGTTGCCATCAAAAAGCAATTCTGCACTATTGAAATTTAAATAGAATATATTCTTCGATCTAATAATTTATTGTAAGAGATACTTGCATCTGTAGTACCCAAAGTCACACAAGAATTTTAGAGGCATTGTTTATTGCATATACACAAGTTTTTAAATTAAAATTTTGGGGTCATTCACAAACTAAATCTCTCTGCTATAAGAATCTAAAATCTGGCCCTATCCGGTTTGGCTCAGTGGAGAGAGCATCAGCCTGCGAACTAAAAGGTCCCAGGTTTGATTCCGGTCAAGGGCATGTATCTTGATTGCAGGGACATCCACAGTAGGGGGCGTGCAGGAGGCAGCTGACAGATGTTTCTCTCTCATTGATGTTTCTAACTCTCTGTCCCTCTTCCTTCCTCTCTGTAAAAAATCAATAAAATATATACCTTTTAAAAAATCTAAAATCTGGCCCTGGCCTCTTCTTCACTATTACCGGTCTGATTTCACATTCTGACCACCAAGCTCATTCTCACCGGTGTGCCTTTGTTCACACCTGCTATCGACATCAGCGGTCGCCAACCGTGGCCCACTGGTGGTCCGTGAGGTCTTATCTTCATATATAAAAGGCTAAACGCCCATCAGACCACCCAGTAGGTATGAGGCACACTGGCCACCAGGGAAAGGAGCTCGATGCAGGAACTGCCAAGCTGCAGAGACTTAGCAGTGGTGGCTCTCGGGTGACACCCCCTGGAACCAGAGGAGGGAGCCCAATTCCGGGGTGTGTCACCCGAGAACTGTCCTCTTGCAATCCAGGATCACGCGGGGATGTCGGAGCCGGTTTCACTCGGCAGACGCCCTCTGAGCTGAGCCGCAGCCCGCAGGGGGGGGACTATGGGAGTTGGCTCCAGGGCATGTCTGGTCCATCTTGCCTAGTCCTGCCCCTCCAGCCACCTTCTAATTAACTTCCTGTCAATGTGCACAAATCCATGCACCAGGGCACTAGGTGGGTAATAAAGCAAAATTTGTAAGTGTCCTCACTCACATCACATGCACCGAGACACAAAGCACTTAGGGCACTACCTGGCTCCTGGCAAGAACTCAGCACTAGAGCCCTAGCACTAGCCCTAACCCTTGCCCTAAGCCCTAACCCTAAAAAAAAAGGGAAAAAAAAAAAAAAGAACTCAGCACTAAATGAAAATGCCAAATGCTATGTATGTTTTAGTCTAATTCCTGTGAATATAACATTTTTGGAAGATACTGTTTTAGAATCCTATTTCAAATCTAAAAGTCACATAAACATGAGCTATGTTTAGTAGGGTTCCACTGAATTAAATATATGGAGAGGATAAAATATTTTAGGAAGTAATACCTCCACCATAGTTAAGATTTAACGTAGAAAAACAAAGGGCGGAGAGGATCTGCTGTAACATTCCTAGATTCCTCTTAGGAATACCACTTTCCTATTAAAACCGGCCCAAACCAAATCCTCGGAATTGGGATTAAGACCCATTTCCTGTGGTTAGGACCTGGGTCTCAGCCCATTCATCCTACCTTTACAAGTGGTTAATATTCTACATCAAAGACAAACTGCATGACTAAGCAAGTGTGAGCTAGCACGTGATCACTTTTTTTTCCATATCCTTTATCGTGTTAAGTTCCCATTTGAAAACAGACATACCTGTACCAAAGACAACCAAACTGAGAGACACCTGGGTCTCCCACCTTCATGGGCTAGAACTTTCTTCACTAAGAGCACCCTCCCCTGGCGTCTGCCACCACAGAGTGTGTGGAGACCGGGGACAGTCTGAGGAACAGAAACGCAGGATCCACTCTGCAGTACATCTCCCGTGTGTGTCACAAATCATGTCTCCTAATGGGAAGGGAACCACTGATTCAGAGACAGCTGCGTACCCCGACTGGGGACCAAGTCCACAATCCAGCCAGGTATGTGCCCTGAC
>PVJN01046142.1:0-16574 GCA_004026805.1 Lasiurus borealis
AGATCGACCAGCGCTACTTCAGCATCATCGACGACAAGGTGAGGAAGGTCATGTCCATCCCCAAGGGCAACTCGGCGCTGCAGAGGGTCATGGAGGAGACGTACTACCATCACATCTACCACACGGTCGCCATCGAGGGCAACACCCTCACCCTCTCGGAGATCAGGCACATCCTGGAGACCCGCTACGCCGTGCCGGGGAAGAGCCTGGAGGAGCAGAACGAGGTCATCGGCATGCACGCGGCCATGAAGTACATCAACACGACCCTGGTCTCCCGCATGGGGTCCGTCGCCATCAGCGACGTGCTGGAGATCCACAGGCGCGTGCTGGGCTACGTGGATCCCGTGGAAGCCGGCAGGTTTCGGACGACGCAGGTCCTCGTGGGACACCACATCCCCCCGCACCCTCAGGAGGTGGAAAAGCAGATGCAGGAGTTCATCCAGTGGCTCAACTCCGAGGACGCCATGAACCTGCACCCGGTGGAGTTTGCGGCCCTGGCCCACTACAAACTCGTCTACATCCACCCTTTCATCGACGGCAACGGAAGGACCTCACGCCTGCTCATGAACCTCATCCTGATGCAGGCGGGCTACCCGCCCATCACCATCCGCAAGGAGCAGCGCTCCGAGTACTACCACGTCCTGGAAGTCGCCAACGAAGGCGACGTGAGGCCCTTCATCCGCTTCATCGCCAAGTGCACGGAGACCACCCTGGACACCCTGCTCTTTGCCACGACGGAGTACCCCGTGGCGCTGCCGGAGGCCAGACCCAATCACTCTGGGTTCAAGGAGACGCTGCCTGTGAAACCTTAACCCTCTCCATGTTCCCTTGGTGACAGGTTTCCAGGGGGAGGAAAAAAAAAAAAATCAAAACTTAGCATTTCTAGAAACCTTGTCGTCTCCAAAGCAAAAGGAAACAGATAAGGAACTTAAAACGTGCTTTACCTCCTTAAAAAAAAAAAAAAAAACTAAGTTATTAAGCCTTGTCTCTAAGATAACTTATACTTCAGCCATTATTTATTTTCTTCTTTTGAGCCAGTAAATGTGTCTGCCATCTGTGCTGGTGGCCCGTTCTTGTGTTGGTCCCAGCAGGCATGGGGGGCACCAGTGCTCCTGGCATGACCAGACCAGTTCTGGAGCAGAATTTGCACTAAGGTAAGGAGAGGCGACACCGGGGCGAGGTCCAGAGACAGGGCAAATCCACCAGGTCTTCCTCGGAGGCCGGCTGGAAGGCTCTGACTGCCCGGAGGTCGGACTCCCGGGAAAACCTGGTCCCAGATTTGAGAAATGATTGAAAACTTGCTTGCTGAGAGGTGTTTGCTTCCCTACAAAGATGAGTGGTGTGACTAATTCTTATTGGCAGGGCGAACTTCTGAGATGCAAAATGAAAGAAATGAGTGTTGACATTTCTAGTTTTACCTTGTTTATTTCAGGGAAGAGCCAGAGTTTGCAAACTAGTGTCAGAGGCTATTTTTCCAAATTAAGACTATTTTTCTAATTAATAGGGGAATGGCCACCATGGTCTTTCTGTTGATGTTTCTCTCACTTCATTTGCAGCAACTCAAACCAGACGTGTTAGTCTGAAAGTTGCCTGGGCTTGCACCAAACAGCTGAATCCTGCTGCCAACCAGGTATTGTGCAGTGGGGCGATTCTGCCCTCACCCCCCACTATGAGCTTAACATCTTCTATTGGTAGATGTTAAAGAAATCAGATGCCAACACCGGATAAGCATCTTAAGTAAATTAGAGCACCACAAAGCCCCTTTGACCACAGCACTTGCTCACCTGTCCCCACCTCCCACGGCCCCTGTATGTCCAGCGTCCCCCTGGGGGAAGCAGAATGGATTGCCTTGGAGTGGCCTTACTTTCCTGATGTCATATGGGCAAGCTGTCATTCTATAAAGTAGAGTCTTGTCTTTCAATCACATACGGCCCAGGTGCCACTACAACTGCTGCTATTTAGTGAGAGCGGCCAGAAACCTCTGCTTCCGGTCCAGGGGCAGAGCCGCGACGTGTAACCCTGCGCTGCACTTTGAATGGCGGTGAGAACATAATGTCTCTGATTTGAGAATTCAGATCCTAATAGTAATGAGGTCACTGTTCTTATGTAGCAGGTGTTTAGTTTATAGTTGTTTATAGTTTAACAAGCACATTCAGAATGGTTTTCTGGAAAATTGAAGATGTATGAGACTTTTATAAAAACATTTTCATACTTGTATGCTGCCATAAGGTATTTAACCTTAAATCTATCGTCTTGATTTTAAAAGCTCACTAAGGAAGCCTGAAGGAAGTGCTTGCTTTTACTATAGAAATTGGCACTTTATATGTGAAGGATGATATTTTAACAAATAACTGACTCTAATAAAGTATTTTATTGTATTAAATAAATGCCTGAGACGACTTTGTTGTCTTTTTCAAGAGATGGTCCCATTTGTCAGAAGGATGCAGGAGGGAGTGTGTCAGGACTTCAGCCCTCTTCTTTATGAAATTTAAAGCTGAAGACACAGCACAGCTGAAAAGATTTGTAAGTCAAATCCCACAGTACTTTGATTTAAAAGTTCTACTTACACATCTGTTAGGTAAAACAAGATACACGAATACCAAAACACAATCATTTGAACACACAGCAGAGTACCATTCTGCAAGAGGTTCTTAAGAGAACTTCTGTTTAATAAACAAAGCAAAACGAGGAAAATTTAAGTTTGCACTTGACATGGTATTTAAACAAAACCTAAGGGCTGAAACTCAATATTTAGACAAAGAACAACACAGAGCCCACTATTCACTAGGCAAAGAAAATGGTCCACAGCAGGTGGCACACAGAATAATTCTTATATAAAACAAACGTCAGAGATACTCTGCTTTGAGGAAACATAAAACAGTGGGTTGACGTGTCACTTACAAATACATAATATAAAAACGCACAGCCCCTAAAACAAAAGTCCAAATACTTTTTAGGTGACTTGTCCTATTCCCACCCACCCCTTTACTAAAATAGGCCATTCTGGTGAATTACTAGCATTTGCCGTTTTGTCTTTTAAAAACTAAGAGTGATGGGCACGTGGTAAGAGAAGTGTCTGGTAAGAAGGGGCCTGAGTTGGCTGAAACATTTGGACAAGTGTCTCTCAAAATGGTGTGTCCAAGTTTCACTCCCGTTTCTCTTAAGTCAAAAAATATCTTAGAAACTATAACTGGTGCCCGAACCGTGGAGTGACTGTTTCCTCCTGTCACCCTCAATGTGAGGGAACACTGAAAGCCTCTCTGTCTACCCCGGGGGAGACCGCGCGGCCGTGGGCCTTCCTGTACCCGGTACAGCGGGGGGAGGGTGTCCTCCTGGCCAGGATGAGGTAAGGCATCTTCCTTCTCGGAGTCCCGTTCACTTTCTCAGAAGCAGCTTGGCAAAGTCAGCGTTGGACATCTTGGGGGCCTCGGTGGCCTCTGAGGTGGGGGCCGCGGGCTTCACGGCAGGGCCATTCTCGGCCTGGGCCCCGGCAGTGCTCGGGCGGTGCAGGGCGCGAGGCAGCAGAGAAAGCTGGGTCCTTCCCTTCCCCCGCCTGGAAGAGCAAACACTGAATGTACCCTCCTTTCAGAGTGATAATGTGTGACCCCTGGTTGATTAGTGGGTGACCCTGGCCAGCATCTGACTGCCCGGCTTTGTTTACACACATGGATTCAACTAGCAAAGAGGATTTTAAAATAGGGTTTCTGTAAGGTCACATTTTCTCAGTCTAAGTGTAATTGGCAAACACCAGGAAGGGTTGCACTGCAGGGACATGCTCTGGACACCCTGCTCCGGGGACTACAAGGGGCAGCAGACCCCACTGTCTGTCCTAATGTGCTGACAGGGAACCAATGCCCCGTGGCATGGCGGGACCAGGTGGGCACTGGCTAGCAGCATGCGCACACTTACGCTCCATACAGCTGCCGGGGCACGATGGGGCCACTTGGTCCTTTCCTCGCTTCTGGTTTCTCTGGAACTTTCCTCTGCGGGGGGTTGCTGATGGCCACTTTGATGACATTCTCTTTAATGGTTATGCCGTCCATCTTCAGGACAGCCTGGGACGCCTCGGACTCACTTTCGTACTCCACGTAGGCCAGGCCCTGCAAGAGGCCAGAGCCAGGTCAGGCGCTGGGGAGTCAGGACAGGTACCCCATCAGCAGGCGACCTCCCGCACCACTGCCATCCTTTGTCTAAGGTTTATCCCCTGCCCTATGCTCTTCACTTACTGTAGCAGACTACAACTTCCATAACCTTTGTAAGGTCAGTACCTCTTGTGAAAGAAAAAGACCGACGGACCGGTATAATCCAGCTATCCTATCGGCTGAGGGGCCTGGACACAGCAGCCCAGGTGTGCCCTCCTTATTTCATACTCTAACTCTTGATTGACCTGGAGAGGGGAGGGGGCAGAGAAAAGTAATACAAACTCACGTTAAACCACATGGGTCCACCACTCAAAACGTGGTGCGAAGAGGATTTAACGAGAGACTAGAAGGGGGTGGAGGGAGCTGAGTAGATGGCTGGAGGCTGAGTCCGGGCAGGAAGGAGACTGCAGAGGGCAGCTCCTCACCCCAAGGCCCCCCAGTCTGGACTCTGCACTGTGCTCCCCTGTGAATTCATGCTAGTTTCCTTAATGCCTTATATATATTTTTAGTGCAATTGGATACGAACAGTTAATCTGACTCCAAATGCACGCAGGGCCTAATGTACCTGTCTCTCACGTGTCATTTGTTTCTCAGCAGACAAACTAGGAACCCTCCCTGGACCCCAAGGATCTTTGCACAGTCGCAGAACTGGCTTCACCCCAGCCTGGAAGTGTGCTGACCGTCACTCCGCCACTGACCTTCGGCTTGCCAGCCCGGTTGGTAACCAGCCTGATGTCCTTCACGGTGCCGTGAGCCTTGCAGATCTCCTCGAGCTCCTCTTTGGTGCAGGAGAAGGGCAGGCCCGAGATGAACAGCTTGTGCTTCTCCAGGGCAGTGCTGTACCGGAACACCTGGGAGGAGGCGGGGAGCCAACCGTCAGAGGCCCCGCCCAGCGGGCCGACCAGAGCCGATGCTGGATGCTAGGGACTGCTCACTGGGCACATCACCACTTCCCTCCTCTGTAGAATGGCAACCATGAAAGGAGCTATTCTCAGCGCTTGGGTGGGGATCTCCTAGGGCAGTGGTCACTGTTTGCCAACCACTGCCCTACGGTGATACATAAGTAACATTTGGCACAGCTCCTTGTCACTCCTATACACTCGCCGCCATTATTGTTCCTCATTTTATGATTACATATCAGCTAATGCAAGCGCCAAGTGACTGAGCCCTGGGTCAGACCTAGTTAACCAGCTCGGAACAGCGTATAGCTATTCCAGGAACGTTTGCAGTATTACTTGCACCAGAAAACAATGGGTAGTGAGTCTGTAGCAGCCCTGCCTGAAAGCCATCCTTTTCCCCAGAACACACCTTGAAGTCGGGGTGCTTGCTCTTGTCCACACAGGGGGAGACGAACATCGGCCTCCCGCCTACGTCCTTCCGGTCCAGCTGCAGCGCCTGCAGCGCCGCCTTCTCCTCCCTGAACTCCACGTAGCAGTAGCCGCGGAAGTCGCCGCGGTTGCTGAAGATGGGGCGGACCTCGGCCACCTCCCCGCAGGCCTCGAAGAGCGGCCGCAGCTTGGCGTCCGGCTCCTCCATGCTGTAGGGCAGGTTGCTGACGAAGACGGTGACGCTGTCCTTGCTGCTGTCGTGGGGCACCTTGGGTACTTCCCTCTTCGGGGCGGCGGCCTTCTCCTTCTGCTTTGAGGGGGGGCTGCCGTCTGCCGAGGCGCTTCTCCCAAAGAGCCCCGTTTCCACCTCTAGGTCTGGCGCTTCTGCAGCCGCAGGGACGCTGTTCTCAAGCTTCCTCCGCTTGGCAGGCCGCTCTGTCGGGAGAAAAGCAGCAGCACTTACCTTTCCTCCCTCACCGAGCCAATCCACGCGCTCGCTCCTCCCACTGCGCACGGCTCGTGGCCAACACCCGCTCCTCCCCGCTGACCTGCAGGCACCACCCCTGCCAGGCCTTTCTGGGCCACAGGCTGGTCCCACCAGCTTCTGGGCTCTGATGCCATTCGGACGAGGGGGCTCACTCAAGTAGAAACAGTAAGTCCTCCCTGTCCACTTAGTTACATAAAAAGCCAGGGGTCTGAAAGTACAGCCGGCCAGTCCAAGGCCTCTGCTGAGGCTCGGGTCAGCAAGGATAAGGCTTGGGGACCCGCGTTTAAACAAGCACTCAGGTGATTCTGAAATGAGTGTTTCACGTGGCCACGCTTTGGAAAGTTCTACAAAGTGTGTACAGTTCCTAGCAACGTCCACTCTTGTCTTGTGTCCTTCAAGACAGATGAACAACATTCTACTCCAACCCATCTCCCCACTTTGTCCAGAGGCACACTGAAGCCCATTGGGGGTTGGACCCGTCCCCCTTTGCCCCCCACACTTCCAGACCCTTCCACAAGTCCCCGCTGCTTCCTGCCACTGTATTCAAGAGCATCCCTTATGGGGCCCAGCCTGCCTGCTGCTGCAGCCTCAGCACCCACGCCCCTGGCCCCCAGCATGCACCGGGGCACACGCCCGGTCATTTGCTGCTCAGAGAATGCCAGGCTGTTTTGTGCCTCGTGCTGACACCAGCCGTCTGGCTTCCCTTCTTTGCCTCAAAGTCACTCACTCTGCCCCCGTGCCACAGTGCACACATCCTCTCCTGAACTTTCTTGTAGGAGCTGATCCGCTCATGCCTCGACTTCCACCGTAATTCACACTTAGCCTGCCAGTCCTGCTAGCACACACCGCGGTCACATAGCACATTTGCCTCATCCTGCGAACCCAGGAGCTCTGAAGGGCAATGAGCTACCCCTTCATTTCTGAAGGCCCCACAAAGGTGTGCAAGAAAGGTCAGCGGAGTGATGGCTGACACCTCTGCCCCAGGAAAATGTACAGGGTTCCTTAATGTCCAGAGACAAGTCTTTACCTTGACTGACTGTGCTGAAGTAAATCTGACCCACACCTGCCCCTTCCTGAAGTTGCATGCCTGACAGAAACACTGGTTGAAAACTCTACCGACTCAAAACCATAGGTGGGGCAAGAAGGCAGGTGTCTGCGGGTGGGGCCAGGCAGTGGTGCGGGACCCTGCACCCTGGGTGGGAAGACGGGGATGTCCACACATGGGACAGAGGTGGCTTGAGGTGCGGGAGCCCGAGTGGGGTGAGGACGGCACCACAGAGGGCAGTGGAGGCAAGGGCGCAGTGTAGGGAGTGCAGGGCAGTACCTGGCACACGGGTAGGCAGAGACAGGAAGGGTAGTGGGGTGTCTTACCAGTACCTGTTCTCAAATGGCTGAGAAAGAAAGTTCTTTGTACTGTTTTTTGTTGGTTTTTGTGTGTGTGTGTGTGTGTAACTTCTCTGGAAGGTTCAGATGTTCCAAAACAGTATGTATGAAAAGCCTCACCTTCCTCGTCGTCGCCCCACTCTTTCTCCTCCTCCTCCTCTGCTTTGCGCTTGTCTGCGCCTCTGTTTTTCTTCTTTTTCTGTGCTTTCTTCTCAGCCCGGGCCTTCTTCCGCTGCTCCGCCTTCTCCTCCTCTTGCTGGGCGAGGGTGGCTTCCTTCTCGGCAGCCTGGAAAACGGGGCAGAGGTGCGTCACTGGACGCAGCAACGACACGCTACCGACTTGTGATGAGAAAGGACAAGGGGCCGGAAGTGGGAATTCTTTCCCGAAGTGACAGGAGATCATGAAAAATGCGCCCACACCTTTCCCTGCCAGGGCTGCTCCGGCCTCGGGATTCTTCTCTCAACTCCACAGTTTGTCTCACAACAGCCCAGTAATTATTCACTGGGACCCGAATTATCTTGGGGGTGGTCATACTCCAGTCACTAGGCTAAGTGAGGCTCTCATTAATTATTTGTTCCTTTATTCTAGTAAATTTTAGAGCCAAAATTTCCCTACTACATAAAATAGTATCTACTGCTTGGGCTAAAGTTTAAAGCTGTTCTAAAAAAATAATAAAAGACTGGTTTAAATATTGATTCAAATGTCATAATACTTTCTACGCAAAAGTATTAAAAAGACCTCAAAGGTTTTGACAAAAAATACTCATTGCAAACACGGTCAAATCAGCGATCAGAGGGTCCCAAGGCTTCATTCATATAAGCAGCATCGTTACCTTAATTCTCTGCTCATTCACACGGGCTAATCGAGTTTCGGTTTTCTGAACAGCTATGTCCCAATCTTCTAACGTACCTTGATAGAAAAAAAAGCAAACTTTGGTTTTGGGTTTTGGAAGCTTTTCTTAATTTCTGCATCCTCGGGAGAGCTCTCCCCTTGGAGAGTCAGCAAAGGTGCTTTCACTGCAAGTTTTAGGGTTCCAATAGTCCTTCCAAGGTGTGATTAAAACGCCCCTTCTCTTTCAGAAGAGACTTGAAAACCAGAATATGACTATTACAGGTGCTCCCTGGCTAAGATTGTGAAAACATTCCAGTGCAAAAGGTATAAGACATATTAAGACAGTTGAGCATCTCAAATGGTAAATGTTGAGGTTTTGTCATTGTTGTTTGAAATAGTTCTGAGGGATTCCAACCCAAAATCCAGACCCCTGCCCAGGGATAAATTCCCCATTTCCCTATTGGAAACTTAATGTTGAGGCTCTAAACTTCGCAGGTGATGCACACATGACTCATTTGCCCCTGTGCTCCTTTGGCATGCACGACATGCTGGAGCAGAGGATCTCAACTGGAGTGATCCTGACCGCAGGGATCTGGAATCATTTTTTATTGTCACAACTGGGGGCAGAGAGGCCAGGCATGCTGCCAAAGACACTAGGATACACAGGACGGGCCCTCTACAAAGAATTCTGAAAACCCATGCTGGAACTATACAACGCAGGGTCCTCCTGGGATCTGGAGATCTCAGAGGATTCAATCTCACGGGGAGCACCACTCAGGGGATAGCCGTACATCTGTCCTTACAGACTCCAAGCCAGAAGCAGAGCCGAGGGTCCCACCTTCTGTCCTCTCCATGGTGAGCAGCACTTCACAGACGTGCTCCGGGTAGTCACTGGTGCACTGGACGGCCCGGTGCAGAGCCTTCCTGCAGTGCTGGGTGTCGCCGTGTGCCCTAGGGCAGAAAGCACACAGGCTGCCACCGGGACAAGCAGAAGGCACACAGGGAGGGGCAGCTTCTCACAGGACCAGCAGCTCTGGCTCCAGCACCGAGTACAATGTTGTGGCAGAGAAAACACTGTTGGTGTCCGGAGTGCAATCTAATCTAGTCTTTTCATGGACCACCACGTTCACCTTCTAATATGGTAAATATTAGAATCCTAGATAACACACACAAACAAAAGCTTGGGAGAGGGAGGCTCCTCAAACTTAAAGAGTGCCAACGGTTCTAAAACCAAAGTTCAAGAACCTCTGACCGGAAGGAAAATTCAGGTCAATCTTTAGTAGTGTGTTTGGTATTTTATACTTTTTATACAAAGCAAATATAATGAAAATAAATAGCTCCCCAAAATCAAATAAAATATTCTTGTCCAAAAATCAAAACCAACTACCAAAAACCCATCAAATTTAAAAGAAACACCTAACTGTAACAGCCCAGACACTAGCCCGGCCCACTAAAAAGAGAGACATATGAAGGCAGGTGGTGGCCCACCGCAAAGAGCAAGCCCAGCCAAAACCGGTTTGGCTCAGTGGACAGAGCATTGGCCTGAGGACTGAAGGGTTCCGGGTTCGATTCTGATCAGGGCATGTCCCTTGGTTGTGGGCACATCCCTAGTAGGGGGCGTGCAGGAGGCGGCTGATTGATGTCTCTCTCTCATCGATGTTTCGAACTCTCTATCCTTTTCCCTTCTTCTCTGTAAAAAATCAGTAACATATACATATATTAAAAGTTGTTTTTTATTTTAAAGAAATGCTCTCTGTTAAAAAATAAAAAAAGGAGCAAGCCCAAGCCAGCTGAGGTCAGCCGGTGTCAGCCAGACTGAATGCCAGTTACTCCTGACAGTGCGCCGCCACCCCCAGCTCATTACCTTTCCAGGTTGTAGTACTCCAGCCACATGTTGGCGAACTTGGCGTTGCCTCTGGTCATGATGCTGTCCCACAGCTCCCGGGCTTTCTGCATGTTGTTACA
Source organism: Lasiurus borealis (assembly GCA_004026805.1). Lineage (NCBI taxonomy): Eukaryota > Metazoa > Chordata > Mammalia > Chiroptera > Vespertilionidae > Lasiurus > Lasiurus borealis. The sequence continues at coordinate 10,138 of PVJN01046142.1, forward strand.
CAGCCGCGCCTAAGATGCATCGCAAGGCCCGTTAGGAAACCGCCTGAACCTAGGACACCAGCCCCTTCCAAGACAGACTTCACACAGACACCCTGAAAGGCCATGCCTGGCTATCACTGACACAGGTCCCTGGGTTCCCCAGGCCGCCCTCCGTGGTAGCAGGCCCAGGCCAACCACCCGGCCTCTCTTCAGCGACAGGCCTCAAGGTCTCTGCCGAGGCCTCTTGTTGAGAACAAAGAGTGGGAGCCTGTGGGCGTAGCAGTACCGACTAGTCGCTTGTTTTTTATTTTTATCAAACTAACTAGAAGGGGTTAATCTGAGAGGCGGTGTAGAGCAAGTCTGATCTAGAAGCAAATGCCAGCTCCCCCACGTACTAGGTGACTTGGGCAAGTTGCTTAACCTCTCTAAACCTCAGGTGTCTCAGCCTGAAAATGACAGCACAAACACTCACCCAGAAACTGCCCAGTAAGTGTGTCTTTAGCCTGAATCCTCAGAGAATAAAATCCTGGAATTTTACAATTCTCTGAGCTGATGATCAAGGACAGGTCCCATGTCCTACTCCCCTTGGGGTCCTTGGTCCATGAATAACACTCATGATATCCTGTGATTATCTGTCAAATAGCCTGTCTCCCACACTCGATTAAATCTTACCAGTGCAGGGAACCGTGTCTACCTCATTTCCCCAGCACCCAGTCCAGTGCCTGGCAACCAGTACCCACCTGCTAACTCATGAATGAGACACTGGGCAAGGGAGAGAAGTACATGAATGAACGCCTGGCGTTCAGACTTTGCTGCACACCTTCCTGGGAGCTAGTATTTTCACTAAGATACAAACAAATGTGCACGAAGCTAGGTAAATAGCACAGGTCTCTCTACAGAGCCTAGACCAGTGGACAGCAAACCACTGCTCGCAAGCCACATTTGGCTATTTGGCCCATTGAGTGTGGGTCTTCCACAAAATACCACGTGCGGGAACGCACCTACAGTGCGATTGAAACTTCGTGGCCCGTGAGCAGACATCGGTTTTCAGCATGGGCGAGTCTATTTTGACGAAGTGGCATAGAATAATTGGGGGTGTCGGTTGCATGTGGCTCACGAGCCGTGGTTTGCCGACCACTGGCCTAGACTATCAGCTGGGATTCTGACTCAACTACATTAGTAGACAAAGGCCCTTCAAAGGCGGATGAAACCGACCGATTTGTCACAAAACATTTACCTCGATCCTGGCCCAGTTCTGCATGATCATGCAGCTTGGATCCCCACTCTCATTGAAACCTTTAAAAACAGAATCAAAATTAGGAAGCAACTTAGAGACCAAGAGCCTTTGCCTGAAAGGCACCTCAACCCAGAGCAAGAAATACAACTGGACAAAGCGAGGAGGTTGGAGCCACACTTACGTTCTTCCACCTCCTGTTTCAGATACTCCAACGCACGAGTGAAGGCGGACCGCAGCTCTTCCAGCTCTTTACTGGAGTCTGGAAGCAAAAGAGGTCTGGCTTAACAAAACCACATGCCGCACACTGACAATCCCAAAGGCCTGTTTATGCACCTGCCATCATGCTGGGGACGTAGAAGTGAAATTGCCAGCCCCGCTCTCATCACACAGTGGGTAAGAGACACGGGAGCAGAGCACAGCACGGGCAGTACAGTGACAACAGTGAGTACTAGGACAGGTGCCGTGTGCGGGCTCCCCCAGCCAGGAGAATGGCTGAAGGTCATGTGCAAGAACAAGTTAGACGGGGTTCTGGCTGCTATTCTTTTTGAGAGAAAAGGAGAAAGAAAATGGAGTCCTGCAGAGGTTTAAAGATTTGATAAAAACACAGCAGTCTTAGAGAACTATTTCAGACATAGAAGGAAGAGAAGAGAAAAATACAAAATGAGACAGAAGAAGCTAGCAGGAGCCAGCATAAAACCTAAGGATCATTCCTCCCCCCTTTACAATCCACAGCATGACTTGTTAAAGACTTAAACCACTAAAACTTGGTGGGAAGGAGGTTTACTAATAGCTGGTCTATAACATTTGCCCAATCACAATGTGTTTGGGCACCTAGAACATCTCACCAAAAGAGATGTTAAGAAACAGTTCTGATATAAAGCACATGAACTTACATACCTTGTTTGAAATCAACCCTTCTCCTCAGGTAATCAAGGTATGCTTGCCAAATCTCCACATAGTCAGTGGCCTGAATGAAGCCAGCACTCAAAGCTTTCTCGAAGGTCACTGGAGGTGAAGAAAAAGAGAGGGTTTGCGGTCAATTTAAAAGAAGCTAATATACAGTTATCAAGATTATAAAAACCTTTACTGACTATAAAATACTGTATGATTCAACATCATAAGATGCAATGCGCTACAAAGAAATGTCCCAAAGCAGAGCTATGCAGCAAGGCACACACTGTGTTCTAGAAAAGGCAGTAAGAGTTCCAGGCCCAATGCGTTTGGAGAAAACACTCCAGGAAGATCACAGTAAACAGCAGCAGGTTAGAAGGCTCTCAGCAGTAAAAAATACAACCAGTTTACCTCCCGCTTATGAGCCCTTTTTGTCCCTCTTACTCTCCCAAAGGAACCCCCTGGGGAATGCTGATTCAGTGACTTCCTCAGCACTATGGCTTCTGGCTTGGGACAAAAAGCTTTGAAGGCTTTCAACGGAAACATTCGCACCAGAGATCACTTGATGGTCAACTCCATGTCTTTCCATGGCCAGGAGGTAGCGAGTCCACAGGGCAACTGTCCAGGGGCAGTTTCTAACAGCACGACTATGTACAGATAACACCAAGTCCTTGACTTTCAGCTGCCGGTCCTATGACAAAGAATTCCAGGGTTAGGAAATAAAAAAAATTTACTGTTAAAAGTTCATCCACAAGACATTTCCAGAACCACCAAATGACAAAAGAAATTTCCTTAGACATGTTTCTTGTGACTGATTTCTTCAACAAAGAAATCACAAAGGGAGTGAAAGAGAAGAGAGGTGGAGAGGGCAATCTACAGATTAAATGTCTAACCATAATGTATGGGTCTTGTATATGGATTCTGATTCAAATCTGTTATACATACATAGTGAAATATTTGCCAACGAAATGTGATTTCTGGATTTAATATAAAATAACACAAAATAGGAAGAGTAGGTAAGCATACAGATGAAACTACATTAATGCCATTAGGTTATTGTTGAAGCTGGTGATGGGTACATAAGGTTGTATTATACTATCTATCTACATTTATGTGATTGCATTTTTCCATAATAAAAGGTTTAAATTTTTTTTTTTATTTAATGTGTTACAAAGTCTTCAATTGTGAGACTATGTAATCTTAAAACACTAGGAGGATTTCTTTCCTAAGTGAGCTGACAAAGGAGGATGAAGGAAAAATGAGGAGCAGCAGAGATGAGCAGCATACAACTAACTCCAAGCACTCTTACTGGTTTTCTTTAGATAGATCCCAAATGGGTAAAAGTAAAATGAAATCGGAATAGTTATCTTACTAGGTACTGACTGTAACGGATCCATAAGTCTGGCACCAGGCAGTTCTCAACCAGGGCACGCTCAAAGATCAGCTGAATGCGAGCAGGATCGCCGACTTTCATCTCAAAATCGATGTATGCTTGGTATTCGGCCAGCCTGGGAGCCTCCGCCTCCAACTGGACAAAGGAGAAGGGCAAAGAAGATGAAACGAGCTGCGTGACACTGTCAGGAAACACACACATCTTCATATTCAACATAGGTGAGCTGGCTACTCCGAGAACCACCAATCCCTCTCAGGACCTCTCACATCAGGGTCCATCGCTGCATTAGCTACAAAAGCTCCTTAAACCCCTTTCCTAAACCCACCCCTGACTAAAGGGGATTTAAGTCAGGGACAGAATGAAAGAGAAACACCCTTGCCAATGACCAAAGCAAGCCATCCTTCCAAAACAGAAGTTACTGTCATGGCTACTGAGTGGAGGACAGAAAGCAACCACACTGGAGTAATCCGGTGCCTCATTCCAGATATCAGCTCCTGCCAAGCACAGGTACACGCAGAAGATGGGAGAGGCTACGCTGAATGTTTACTGACCCGATCAAAAATATTTCTGAACAAAACCCTCTTCCTTGACTTGTTTTCTTTTCAGCCACACTCTGCTGATAGTGAAAACAAAATTGAACTGGCTGAAGCTGTCATTAATGAGGCTTTGTGAAATAAATTACATACAAATCATTTACATGTAAAAGAGTGGAAGCACATGCAGACCAGCAAGAGAGCACACGTTTTAAACATAGGAAGAAGCTATCTTAGAGCTGCGGTTCCTAGTAATAATGACAAACTAGTGACCCACACTGTGCCATTAAAACTACTAAAACTGCTGGACTAAATATAAAACGCATCCTGAAAATCATCAACAAACTGGTAAAGAAATACTAAGGACAAGATCTAAGTGGAGGTGGTTAAGTGAAGATTAAGCTTTTGCTGGCCTAAGATATATTTTTGATCTTCACAACAATCCTCTGAGGCAGGTATCATTTCTATCCCCATATTATTCAAGGCAAATGAAACACAAGAAGGCCAAGTACAAGCCCAAAATCAGAGCTAAAATTCAAACTGGAGGTAGCCTGGCTCTCAATATCTGTATTCTTTAGGTCACGAGGAGACCAGAGTCAAAGCCAAGAAGCCCAACAAACCACAAACAGGATAAATACGAAGATATTCACATCCGGACCTACGATAATGAAATTGTAGGACATCACACAAACCAGTGAGATATTAAAAGCAACCAGAGAAAAAAATAAGAAGCAAGAGTTAGACAGCTGACTTCTCAACAACAGAAGCCAAAAGACAGAAAGATATATTTAATTGCCGAGAGAACACAACTGTCAGTCTAGAATTCTATATCCTGAAAAATTAACTTTAAAGGAGAGCAACAAAGTTCAATTTTTTCAAACCAAAACCAAGAAAATCTGTTGCGAGCAAATGTCCAGTGTGGGAGAGTCTAAAGCAGTGGTTCTCAACCTTACTAATGCCGAGACCTTTTAATACAATACAGTTCCTCATGTTGTGGTGACTCCAACCATAAAATTATTTTCATTGCTACTTCATAACTAATTTTGCTAGTTATGAATCATAATGTAAATATCCATGTTTTCCGATGGTCTTAGGCTCTAAAGGATAGACTTCAGGCAACAGAACAGTGATTCCAGATGAAAAATCTAGGACTCGGGAAGGAAGAGGAAAGAAAGCAGGACATGCATGTAGTAAATGTAAACAAACTAGACTGGATGATACAAAATTTACAATGATGCCTGTAGATCAAACAAAAAGGCAAGAAATACAAGATCACAAAGACTAAGTCTGAGGAATGGTAAATGAAGTTAAAAGCATTCTAAGATCAAGGAAGAGGAAAAAAATGCCACTCACAAATAATATTGTATTAAAAAAAACGTAACTATTGTTGACACAGAAAACCCAAAAGAATCCATCAACTATTTTTAATTTTATTTACTAATTTTTAGAGAGGGAAGGAGGGAGGGAGGGAGGGAGGGAGGGAGGGAGGGAGGGAGGGAGGGAAGGAGGAAGGGAAACATGGATTTGTTGTTCCACTTATGCATTCACTGGTTGCTTCTTATATGTGCTCTAACCAGAGGATCGAACCCACAACCCTGGTGTATCAGGATGATGCCCTAACCAACTGAGCTACCCACCAGGACATAAATTATTAATATTAGTAAAAATTTAGCATTTTAGATAAAAATTTTAATATAAAAACAAATTACATTTTATATACCAGGAGCAACTAGAAAATAAAATCTTTAAAAAGATATAATGTAAACCAGTGGGATGGCACAGAGAGGCCAGAACAGATCCACACACAAATGGACAGCTAGTCTATGAGAGATGTGGGGCTGCACATGCGTGAGGGGAGAGTGAATTAACAGAATGAGTGCGGAAACCACTGGTTCTCCATATGGAAAACAAACTGGACCCTGCTTCACACCATCCACAAAAATCAACTCCAAATGAAGACCTAAACATAAAATACTAAATTACAAACTTCGAGAAAAAAATAGAGCTAAGTATATCCATGATTTCAGAGTATAGAGTGATTTGTTAAGCATAGCAAAAGCACAAACGATAAGGACGAGAATGATAAAGCCACGTACATTAAGACTGGTCATGAAAAGATGCCATTTTTTAAAGTAAGAAGATAAATCACAAACGTGGGGGGGAGGGGGCGGATTCTGCAATACCTACAATGGAAAGGAAGATTTCAGTTCCAGGACCCCCACAAATCAATTAGAAAAAAGGAAAAGAGATAAACCAAAAGGAAAATGTGTCAAAGACACTTTTCACCACAGAGGCACTTCACCAAAAAAGAAAACCTGAATGGCCCATAGATGTGAAAAGATGCTCAACCCATTAGCAATCAGGGAAATGCAAATCACAACACCCATTTCAGACTCCACAGATT
>PVJN01046143.1:0-16573 GCA_004026805.1 Lasiurus borealis
TGGGTCATTGGCTTGAATTAAATCACATATTTTTTCCTTAAACAAAATCCAGGGGAATGAACGCCTCAGTTTAGGCCTGAGTTTCTGAGTCGCCATGGAGGCAAGTGGAATAGGGTTACCTTTAGATCCGCTGGGTTTTCCAGGGGAGGTTGGGGTGGGGGCAGCTTTACTTACTCACATTGGCTGTGGGGGTCACTGGTCATTATCTGAGTTAGATTTATGGTACTGTAAAAAAAGGTATAGGTTGGGATGGATGTTGTGTAGACAATCATCAATGTCCGCTTGATAATGAGTCCTATAAAATTTCATCGCAAGCCATAGGAACTAACAGTAATAAATATAAAAGGGAAAATAGGCAGACTAAGCAAGTTTTAAATGGACTTACTTGAAAACTTTCTCTGCAGTTTCCCAGTTTATAATGGTTGATTTTGCTGACTGGCTATAGCTACTTACAGAACAGAGGAAATTCATTAAAAATAATGAATTATTCAGTTGGGTAGTGAAATTCAGTTATAAAGCACTTCACTGTGCTATGGATTCAGTTCAGGTCAAGTCCCGGTCTGGTTTATGGGCAGTGCGGCTTTTCACAGTGACACAGCATAGAGAGAGGCTTTCTTTTTTTCCTTGTTGCTAGCATTTTAATGACATTTTATTGTATTTATTTGGTTGGTTCCATTTACACTTTATTTCAGTTGACTTAACACACATTTTTATTTATATTTATTAGTACAAATTATGTATCTATACTAATACTAGAGAAATATGCAAATTATCCATTACCCCCTAATGTCACGACCGGATCAGCAGGCTGAGTCCCCGCACTCTGCTCAGTCAGCTGCAAGGCCCGGGGTAGGATAGGATACAATAGAGGATAAGAAAGGAGAGGGAGCCGAAACCGGTTTGGCTCAGTGGATAGAGCGTCGGCCTGTGGACTGAAGGGTCCCGGGTTCGATTCTGGTCAAGGGCATGTATCTTGGTTGTGGGCACATCCCCAATAGGGGGCATGCAGGAGGCGGCTAATTGATGTATCTCTCTCATCGATTTTAACTCTCTATCCTTCTCCCTTCCTCTCTGTAAAAAATCAATAAAAATATATTTAAAAAAAGAAAAAAAAGAAAGGAGAGGGAGAGGAAGGCAGGCCTGCATGCAGACAGGCCGAAAGGAACAAGAAAAAGACACAGGGTTGGAAAAGGAAAGGAAATGTGGGGCTGCACTCGGGAAGGGGTTTTGATCAGGGAGGGGGTGGCGGCAGAGAGGGGCAGTGCAGGAACCCCGCCCAGTCGCAGGAGAAAGGAGGTGGCCCCTGATACAGACCGTTGGTGGGGAGGTGCCCACGAGTCTGGGACAGAGTGTGGCTGGTCTGAGGCCTTCTGGGCAGGAGGTGCCACGCGGACCTCGGCCACCCTTGTTGAGCTGGGCATTCTGGGCAGGTAATGGGAGCAGGATGGCAGTGGGGAGGCTGGGGAAGGAGGGCAGCCAACACCTGGCTGGGGCTGAGCCCTGGGCTGGGGGTTAATGCCCCCCTCTCCCAATGGAAGCTTTAAGAAGAAGGAGGGAGGGAGGGAAGACCTTTACAAGGAGTCAGTAGAGAACAGAGTTAAAGAAGGAAAGAGGATGTATGAGTGACCTGTAGGAGCCATAATGAAAATCAGGGGCACAGAAAGGGAGTGGACTGATAATTCTCAGGGGGAAAGAAAAGTGTGTGTGTGTGTGTGTGTGTGTGTGTGTGTGTGTGTGTGTGACAAAAATCATTCACCTATGGATGAGGACAATGGGGGGGAGTAAGGGCAGAGGGTGGGGTGGGAGCCAGGTGGAGGGGAGCTATGGGGGGAAAAAAGAAGAACAATTGTAATAATCTGAACAATAAAGATTTATTTTAAAAAAAGAAATCAAGTATAGTTGTGTACTGAGGATAGATTTTAAAAGTAGGACTCAGAAAAGAAAAAAAGATAAATGATAGTGAATAATTGGGCAGGTAGATAGATATTAAAACAGTAGAAGTAAGTAGAGAAAAATCTATGGGAAAAGGAGGATGAGAGAGAAAGAGGGAGGGAAGAAGAGTTTTAAAGGTAGAGCTTAGAAGGAGAATGTGAAGAAGAAAGAAATGAGGGCGGGAGCAAAGCAGGTCTGAGAGAGGAAGTGAAGAAAAAAATTGAGGTGGAAAGGAAAGAAAAGGATAGGGATAAAGATAAAGGAAAGAAGGAATGTGAGGAGGGAGGGAGGGTAAGTGAAAGATGGGAAGAAGGATGATGGAACGGAAGTAGGAAATAAGGAGGAAAGAAAAGTTTATAAATGATGAGTCAGTAGGAAAAAAGTCGTACATAAAGGAGAGAGAAAAATTGAGAGGGAGAAGCCAATAAGGAATTCAAATACAATTGTGTGTGAGGGGATAAGATTAAAAAAAAAAAGTTAATAGGGGCAACCAGGCTGGCAAGGGATGATAGGGGGATCAGGTCAGCAGGGCAGGGCAATTAGGGGGATCAGGCCAGCAGGGGAGGGCAATTAGGGGGATCAGGCCAGCAGGGGAGGGCAGTTAGAGGGATCGGGTCAGCAGGGGAGGGCAGTTAGCGGGATCAGGCAGGCAGAGTGGTTAGGGGTCAGAGGTCCTGGATTGCGAGAGGGATGTCCAATCGTCAAACTTGCAGTTGGACACCCCTGAGGGCTCCGGATTGGAGAGGTCGGGCTGAGGGACCCTCCGCCCCTGTGCATGAATTTCATGCACCCAGACTCTAGTTATGTAATATTTGACAGTAATGAGAGTTTGGTAGATTCTTATAAAGAGCTCAGTCTCAAAAAAAACCAACAAAACCATCCTGTTACTTTTTAAAATTGCAGTGATTTAACTGTAGCCAAACCAAATGCGAATATGTAGTTTAATTTAGCTTTTTTAGTTTGTTTGCTTAGGTTATTTGGATGGAAATTAGGATTGGCAGAAATCTATCAATAGGTTAATGTAAGTCTGGAAGGCCTGTTTAAGGAATTTAATGAAGGCTTTGTCATTGATTTTTTGATGCCTCTTTGTTTTTCTCTTATCACCTCCTATTCCTGTTAGTGCATTGAAAAGTAGAAAGGACTTATCAAAAACAATACAGTTAATACCTTAAAAATTACTAGCCCACGCCAGGTTAGAGCAGTTGGCCTGGGGACGAAGGATCCAGGGCTCGATTCCCAGTCACAAGGGCACATGCCTCGGTTGTGGGTTTGATCCCACGCCCCGGTTGGGGCGCCGGTGGGAGGCAACCAGTCTTTCTCACATTGATGTTTTTCTATGTCTCTCCCACTTCTCCCTCCACTCTCTCTTTAATGACCAATGGAAAAAATACCTTCCAGTGAGGATTATCAGTAAAAAAAAAATTACATCTTCTCTAATAAAGTATAGGTTATGTGGAATGCAGATGTTACAGGAGAAGAGGGGCCGATTGCTCCGGTAGGGTTTTTGGAATACCCCGGGAATAAGCATTTCCAGAGGCCCCCACGGTAGGTGAGACATAGCAGAAAGTTTTACATCATCGCTGGGTTTCCAAAGTCCCGTTTCCCTTAGTCCAGTCATAGAAGAAGTGTAGCTACGGCTTCAGCAGAGCTAAAATCAGAGCCATCGTCCAGAGATTCCTTTCCAGGGAGCCGGGTCCAGTTCACATCAGGGCAGCCTGGCTTGTGTTTTCCCGCTGCACCCACTGGTCCATTGTGTGGGGCCCCGGTGGCCGTGGGCTATAGAGGCCAAAACAGGAGAACCAACAGGGCCCAGCGGAACAAGAGTCTCAAGAGAGTAACCTTCTGTGCTTAGGGCCGAGGTCGGCAAACTGCGGCTCGCGAGCCACATGCGGCTCTTTGGCCCCTTGAGGGTGGCTCTTCCACAAAATGCCACGGCCTGGGCAAGTCTGTTTTGAAGAAGTGGCGTTAGAAGTTTAAGTTTAAAAAACTTGGCTCTCAAAAGAAATTTCATTGGTTGTACTGTTGCTATTTGGCTCTGTTGACTAATGAGTTTGCAGACCTCTGGTTTAGGGGTTTATGCATTCCCGAATGTTCTGCTTGTGGCCACACCCATTCTGTCAAAACCGTCTCTGTTACCCGGGAAATACATGGGCATGTGTCTGTCTTCCCTTTGTTGAGTCCCTGGGGAGTATAAAATTGCATCGTTGAACTACTTACTGATAATTTTGTCCTGGACTTGAAATCATTAATTTGTATGTGCCATTGAATTTGCCAGTGTGATTTTCTTTTTTGAGATGCTTTTCAGAACGGTTGGGATGCTTTATTCAGTTTAGCCCTCAAGAAATTAGGCAAGTCAATTATTGTGTAACAATAGGTATTAATTCCCTTATCTAAGAAGTTTTAGGAACAATAAAATCTCTGACCTAATCCACTGAACCCATTTTTCTCTTGAGACTGGTGTTAAGTCTGTCTACTCTTTATTTTTTTAGAAAAAAAAATTCTTTTTGTTGGTTTTAGAGAGGCAGGGAGAGAGAGAGAGAGAGAGAGAGAGAGAGAGAGAGAGAGAGAGAGAGAGAAACATCAATGATGAGAGAGAAATATTGTCTGCCTCTGGGGATCAAGCCCACAAACCAGACATGTGCTCTTGACTGGCATCTAACCTGGGACCCTTCAGTCTGCAGGCTCTATCCACTGAGCCAAACCAGCTAAGGCAGTCTGTCCACTCTTTAGAAGATAACACCATTCTAAGTGGAAAAGTGTTGTTCTCTTGAGATGAATTTCTAGTCTTTTAGAACGAAGTCTAGAGTGTGTTTTAAAAGCTAGATTATTAGAAAGTTACCACTTCTTAGTTCATTTGGAATGTAATTTGTCTTAATGTTACTAATGTTGTTCTAACTTAAATTTTACTGGTGTGATTTCTTTTGACATGAACTAGAAGTGCCTTCAGTAGACAGCTTGTTTTACTATCTAATTGCTGTCAAATAAAAGCACTTACGATGAATTTCTTTTGAAATATGTTATCATTTTGGCAGATAAACTCTTAATATTTAATTGGCTAATATTACTAAGCCTATAACAAGCCCACTAATTTCCTAGCTATCATAAGGTTCATTTTGCAACTGTTCTTTAAAAAGGCTTTATTAAGAAGTTGTATGCTTATAGATATCTTATGAATGCATTATGGTTATTAAAAACTAGCTATAGTTGATTGTTAATAGCAGCAGCTTTGGATATTTTCCAGCCTTAGAGCATTTTGTCTATGTTCTCTAGCAGCAGTTGGCAAACTGGCCAGTGGGGACCACATTTGATTGGCTGCTTGATTTTGTACTGATTATGAGCTAAATGGTTTTTATATTTTTAAGTGGCTGAAAAAAATTTGAAAGAATTTATATAAATCCAGGTTTCTCTATCTATAAAGTTTTATTGGAACATAGCTGTGCTTATTCAGGTGTCATTCATGGCTTTTGTGCTACAATGACAGTTGAGTAGTAGTGACAGACACTATTTGTCTATGAAGCCTAGAATATTTACTGACTGGCCCTTTAGAGAAAAAGTTTTGCTGACTCTTATTCTATAGTATAAAAAAAAATGTAGCCTTGATTGTTCATTGAAAAAAAAATCTTTCCCTCTTTTACTGGCATATCCCACCTCCACTATAAGTGACACATTTTCTTATAGAAAATTTGAAATATGTAGAAAAGTATAAAGAAGAAAATTAAAAACTGTCTGTAGTTGTGGGATAACCATTAATCTTATGGTATATATTTCTTCAGATCTTTACAAATATATGGTATATTTTTAATATAGTTAAACATTATGTAATATATGTACATATGCAAATATATTTATTTTTAAAAATTAGTATAACTTGCTTTTTTCACTTGATAAATTATAAGAACATGTTTTTAATAACTGCACAGCATTCTATTTTATGGGATAACTTATTATTTAATTATTTTTTCTTTGTTGTCAACCTTTTATTATAAATATGTATTTTATATATTTAATGTATATTTTATATTTAAATATTATTGTATTTTAAATATTATTATATATAACGTGGATGACTATCCTTATTAGAAATCTTTCTGGGAAATGCTATTGTGTTTTGTTTTAAAATATATTTTTATTGATTTTTTACACAGAGGAAAGGAGAGGGATAGAGAGTTAGAAACATCGATGAGAGAGAGACATTGATCAGCCGCTTCCTGCATGCCCCCTACTGGGGATGTGCCCGCAACCAGGATACATGCCCTTGACCGGAATCAAACCCGGGACCTTTCAGTTCACAGGCCGACACTCCACTGAGCCAAACCGATTTTGGCAATTTTTATTAGATTCTTAAAAATGAAACCATGGGTAAAATGGTATAAAAACTAGAGAAGTATTTTGAAAGAAATCTTTGTATTACATGAAAATACTTCCTTGGCCTGCCTTCATGAGGAAGATGGCTTCGATTGCATTTAGCCCGGGCTCTGGTTAGATATATTAATTTTTGCACTAGACCATCAAACCAGTCATTAAAAAATTTGACTGTTAAATAAGACTTATGGTTGATACTGATGGTAGAGGGACTTGAAAAGCTGGGCCAGGGCCCTACTCTTGGTTCAAGGTTTTTAGTCACAATCTGCATCTTGGGAAATTAAAGACTTTGCTGGGTGGCCCTCCTAGCATGATTCTCAGAGCCGCAGAGTGCAGTAATGCTCCAGGCCACAATGAGATGACACAGTAGACTCAGAAGTCGGTGAGGATGGGTTGAAGGAGATAGGCGCCATTCTGAAGATCCACTCGTTCTGTAGTATACCCACAACGCTGTGCCCAAATACTTCATTCAAAGAAGGGTATTGACTTAAAATATTTTTAGGGATACCCACACCAGCTGTTAGGATCGGTCTGTCCACAGTAGAGGTTATTAATTGAGAGGTGGGATCTCTGAAATTGATAACAAATGGAAGATAGCATAGTAACATCTAGTTCTTTGTCTTCTGTTCAAAAATTGGAAGGTCTAGCAACACTGGGCTCATTCTGACTTTAGCAAGAGATAGCATAGCTGGAGCAAAGTTGGTGGCTTCCAATTTGTTTTGCAGCATAATGATCTGGTGGGCCACATTTGATTGGCTGCTTGATTTTGTACCGATTGTGAGCTAAATGGTGATATAGGTTGCAAGTAATTTAGCCAGATTTTGATGGTTGCATATATTTTTATAGTTCTCAAACATATAAAAGTATTTTATAAAACAAATATTCAGAGATTTATAATCGGCAAAGTTATATTTAAGCATTCTTTATGTAGATCCTTTATAAACTACTTGAATTCAGAAACATGTGTGGTTATGCATTCTAAACATAGTAAAAAAGAGTTGTGTTGTAGCTATAACATGTAGTAATTCTCCTGAATTTCCTGTTAAATAATTTTCTCTCTAATTATTACTTTAATTATATATGTATATGTTATTTAATCATCAGGAAATTTATGTTTGTGTACATAAAATTAACTTTATCTTAATTTTCATAATTATACTGTTAAGATAGAAAAGAGCATGAGTGTTAGCTGATTATTATTTTTATATTTAGTGTTCTCTAATGGAAAACAGTTTTGTTAGTTTTTTTGCTTGTTGTTTAATTTTTAATTATTATGGGCTTTTGATGTGACAATTTGTCAAACCCGAGTTTGATAGGATTCATTATATGTTTGACTTTAGAATTTAAAGAACTAGTGCTTATATCTAAAAATAATTAATAGTTGAACATATATAATTCAATTGATTCAATAAAGAAAATACAGCCGTTGGCTTGGCTGGTGTGGCTCAGTTTTGAATGTCAACCTAGGAACCAGGAGGTCACTCTTCAATTTCTGGTCAGGATTTCTGGCTCAGTCCCCAAGTAGGGAGCATGCAGGAGGCAGCTGATCAGTGATTCTCTCTCATCATTGATGTTTCTATCTCTCTCCCCTTCTCCTTTCCTCTCTGAAATCAATAACATATATATATATATTCTAAAAAGAAACTAGTTAAAAGATTGCACTATTAGTAAAGCCCAGATACCTACCTCACTGTGCTTTGTTCCTGCCTGTATGGAACACTGTTTGGGAGCAGTGAGGAAAAGGAAATGGAGAAATTGCCTTTTCAATTATCCTATTAGATATGTTGAAGATTTGTCAAAGACATAATGTTACCAGAAAGGCGACCTGGCCCTTGAGGGGGTCTGCCTAGGACCACCAGTGTGGGTTCTTGACTTCATGGAGGAACATTTTTTTTTTTAAACATATTTTATTGATTTTTCACAGAGAGGAAGGGAGAGGGATAGAAAGTCAGAAACATCGATGAGAGAGAGACATCTATCAGCTGCCTCCTGCACGCACCCCTCCCCCCCCCGGGGATGTGCCTGCAAACAATGTCGTGCCCTTGACCGGAATCGAACCTGGGACCCCTCAGTCCGCAGGCCGACGCTCTATCCACTGAGCCAAACCGGTTTCGGCTCATGAAGGAAAATTTCACAACACGAGTCCGATGGCTGACTATGAGGGAACATTTATTGACGCTGGGGATATAAAACAAGAAAGGGATTACATGGACACAGACAACCAGGAGGGTGCGGGCATGTGCTGGGGTCGGGGGTGGCCAGGGAGAGGTCAATGCGGGGGGACAAGGAGTCCTATGGAATACTATATGTAATACTTTAAACAATAAAGAATTAAAAAAAGGGGAGGGAGGCTTAGCATAGAAGAAGCAACAGGAGAACTGAGGCGGGGCTGCCCTAGCTCTCTGGGAAGTCAGAGAAAAGGGGGCCTTGGAAATAGGGTCAGTGGACTAGCCTGCAAGGAGTTGCCTCTGCCCATTTTCGCTCTTAAGGTCCCTTAGGGTTTAGGAGATGCATGCCTATGAGGGAAAAAGAGGGGAAAGGGAATGGTGAGGTTGGGGTGCTCCCTAGAGGGTGAGCATGAGCTGGGTCTGGGTCCTTTGTCCTGAGGTTTTATCTCTTTCTCAGGTGGGAATCTCAGGGGAGGGTGTTAGCAGAATCTCAGGGGAGGGTGTTAGCGGAATATTAAGCAGGTCTCTAGGTGTGGTTCTCCAGGGCCCTGGTTTCCACTGATGGGTCAGTGTAGGGCCGGGGGTCTTAGTCATTGCAACTGGTCCTTGTGGCCCCACCTAATTTTGCTGTTTTTCCGGGTCTGGATCTGAAATACAACTGAGGCCTAGATATTATTACAGGAAGAAGACCTTCTGTCTGTGCTGTAAATTGCTCTGCTAGTTTGTTCAGCCATCTGCCTCAATTTCCCTATTCCACTTGTCCAGGTTTACTGGCCTAGCTCATAAAGACGATACTAATACAGAACATGGTTTAATTCAAAAGGTGTTTATCACAGATGTGAATCCATGCATATTGGCGTGGCCCTTAATTAGAAGGCTGTATAGAATTCTTGAAGAAAAACACCTGGAACAACATGATTTACTTGGTAGAGAAGTTCCAAAATCAACAGCGGATGAAATATTCAAAGGGAAAACAATATTTTGAAACATACAAGATACAGTATAATGGAATGGTGGAAGTTGGGAATTGGTAGTAACAGGAAGGTATAAAGGCTTTACATTAAGTTCCATCTAAGAAAAACTGATATATTATCTTATTCACAGAGAAGCTCTTGTACTATTAAAATTTCCTGTAATTCTGAATTCCACATTCAATGATGTCATAAAATTGGTGAGCCTAATGAAATCCAAGCTGCTATAATGTCTTCTTTCAGCATTAGGTGAATAAATGTGATTAGCTATTTCATTGCCGAAATGTATTGATAGTCCAAAGGAAGATTTATAAACTAAAAAGAATCATTTACTCTGTGTGAATGATTCTTACTTTGCAGATTGTTGAAGGATAGTTATCGGCTTCAAACAATGTTATCCTTAACTGATATTTTGAGCACTTGAATTAATTTAAAAGTGCAATGATCATGTGGATATAAATTAACGTGTACTGACAAAGTTTATGGGTTCAGAGTAATATTTCAGTTTTGAGAGAGCAAAGTTAAAATAGTTTTAGAAGTGGTGTTTAATGGGTGTTATTTGAATCCTAAAGAAGAATTAAAGAAAGTGAAGTCAGTGTGTGCCTGAGACAGAGCTTTAGCTATATATTAAAATACTTGATATAAAAAAATTCATTTGTATTCAAAGCCTACTTACATCATCAGAAGGAATTAACATACTTCTCAGAAGAAAGGGAGAAGCTATTAAATTGAAAGATTTTAGTACTCTTGAAGTACAATTTAAAGAGATTGAATTGTTGGAAGGCTGGTTAATCATGAAAAAGAAGTTTCCACTGTATTGGAGCAAAACTGCCTCCTCTTTTGCCTTTTGCTACTGCTTGTGCTAATAAAACTTCTTTGCAATGGTTGTTATATAGGATATTGTAGCCACAAGATGGCCACCACAAGATGTCCAGCAGGGGAGGGCAGTTGGCAGGGACCGGGCCTGAAAAGGAGGGCAGTTGTGGGTGATCAGGCCACAGGGGAGGGAAGTTGGGAGGGACCAGGCCTGCAAGGGAGGGGAGTTGGGGGTGATCAAGCCTGCAGGGAGGGCAATTAGGCGTGACCAGGCCAGCAGGGGAGGGTAGTTAGGGGGTGACTGGGACATCAGAGGAAGTTGGGGGTGACTGGGCCTGCAGAGAAGGGCAGTTGGGGGGATCCAGGCCTGAGGGGAAGGGCATTTAGGGATGACCAGACCCGCAGTGGAGGGCAGTTAGGGGTGACCAGGCCCACAGGGGTAGGGCAGTTAGTGGTAAACAAGCAGGCAGGGAAGCAGTTAGGCATCAATCAGGCTGGCAGGCAAAAGTGGTTAGGGGCAATCAGGAAGGCAGGCACCTACCTGGATCAGGCCTTAACAGACAGTCGGACATCCCTCAAGGGGTCTCAGATTAGAGAGGGAGTAGGCTGGGCTGAAGGACACCCCCCTCCCATGCACGAATTTCGTGCATCAGACCTTTAGTTAAAACATAATTCCTAAATGAAATACTCAGTAGAATAAATGTTGTAGAACAAATATGGCCAAAAACTATAGATGCAATCTATGAATAGATGTTTGTTGAGTGAACTGAGCAACTGGTTGTTCCTAGGAAGCTTACTTGATCATTCCCATCAGAGGGTTTCCAAAGGAGTTGTTCTGAAGGGCTCAGTGTGCTGGTGGGCTAGACCTCGAGATTGCAACTTTGGAGACCTGTGAATAGAGAAATAGTCTCCTGATGCTTTAGTAGAAAACTTAGTCTCTTGGTCCCTTGTTTGCGGCTTTCTGTGGGATGCTGAGAGCTTATGCCAAGTGAAATAATAGTTCACCTAAGGAATGCAGTATCAGTGGAAACAACAATAGGATGTACAGAATAGGAAACTCCTATTCAGACAGTTCTTTGAACTATTAGATCATCGCTTTTGCAAAAGAAAGAAATAATAAGCATATTTAGGGAGATTCAACTAGAGGACAAAGAAACTTTCTAGAACAGTCAAGATCTTAACATTATAAAAATTCTGTTGACCAACTGAAAGAGGAGTGTCACTGTTAAGTGAAAATAACATCTTGCAAATTAAGTGCAAGAAGTATCTTAAAACACAGAACGTAATTAAAGAGGTGGTAGTCAGGAAGGAAAAATAGGGACTAAGAGAAGAAATTTATGCAGGGAAAAATTCACTAGCATGTGAGTAAAAGCTGTAGAAGGAAATAAAAAAATAGATATGGCAGTTGATTAACTTAGTAAGAGGGGTAGTTTGCTATAGCTGCCATAATTACCACAAACTGGGTGACCTAGAAATTGATTGTCTCACAGTTTTGGAGTTGTTGGTAGAGTTGGTTCTTTTTGAGGACTGTGCGAGAAGGATCTATTTCAGCCTTCTTTCCATGGCTTGTACTTGACTGTCTCCTCCATGTCTTATTCACATCATCTTCTCTCTATGCATGTCTGTCTCTGTGTCCAAATTTCCTTTTTATAAGGACGCCACTCATTTTAAATTAGAAACCACTCTAGTGACTTCATTTAAATTTCATTACCTCTATAATGGCTCTGTCTTCAGATGAAATTACATTCTGAGATACTGAGGTTTAGAACTCCAACATACCTTGTCTGGGGGAGGGATACTGTGCAATCCAT
This sequence comes from Lasiurus borealis, assembly GCA_004026805.1. Lineage (NCBI taxonomy): Eukaryota > Metazoa > Chordata > Mammalia > Chiroptera > Vespertilionidae > Lasiurus > Lasiurus borealis. Next base: position 12,061 of record PVJN01046143.1, read on the forward strand.
AGCAAGGGGAAACTTTTCTGATTTTAAGAAAAGATTTTGCAAGGAGTTCTTCCCAAGGATCCTCCGATCCCAAGGAGAGTAGACTTAAGAACTTTAAAAGATAGAAATCCTTGAGAGTCTTTCCAGTTCCCAGATGGAAAGAAGAGATTACTCACAACTGAAAAAAAGCACCAGAAAAACTATGGACTTTTTTTAAATCTTCACCTGAGGACATGTTTTGTAATTGATTTTAGAGTGAGAGAAAACAGGAGAGATGAGGGAGGGGGCGAGGGAAGGAGAAGCAATAATGCTAGAGATAAGCATTAATAGCCTGCCTCCCATAAGCGCCCAGACTAGAGATCGAACCCACAACCTAGGTGTATGCCCAGACCAGGAATTGAACCTGAAACTTTGGTGTTTGGATCAATGCTTCAACCAACAACAGCCAGTCAGGGTAACAATGGACTTCTTACTTCAACATTAAAAGATAGAGAATGTTAAGAAAACATCTACAAACAACTGAAACACTGCTACATTGAGCTTATGTATCATGCATCATTCTCCTATTTGAAAAAATATATTTTTAGAATCGAAACCAAGATGGCAGCCTAGATGAAAACCAAAACTACTGCCTTGCACAAAAATTTCAAAACTACAACTAAAAGACAGAACGGACATCATCCAGAACCATAGGAAAGTTGGCCGAGTGGAAATTCTATAACTAGAAGGAAGGAGGGGGTCTCACAGAGACTCAGAGGAGCTGCAAAAAGCTGAGGTATGGAGTGCCTGTCTGGCTTCCTCTAGCATGAGGGAGACGGAAACTCCTGACTGCACTGAACCCCAGTTCTGGGCGAGACTCATATGAGGGAGTATGGACTATTGTGAAAAGGGAGGAGTACACGGAAACTTAGGGGAGCGGTGAGCCGCAGAGGTCTGGAGGCAAATGTGGGAGTGCATGTAGAGAGGACTGACTGCTGATTGTGCCGCTGGCTTTCACTAGCGGGAGGGAAACAGAACCTTCCAACTGCACTAAAATCCAGTTCTGACTGCACTGAACTCCAGTTACGGGCGAGATCCTGGGGACCCAGACTCATACGGGTCCCTGAGATACTGAGGTTTAGAACTTCAACCTGCATGGAAACTCAGGGGAGCCGCCAAAGGCAGAGGTCTGGAGGCACGCGTGAGAGCGTGCAGAGAGGGCTGCAGCGATTATTGAAGGATACTGAGACCCAGAGGCCTCATAGGGCAGGGCTGACAGGAAACCAAGGCTGTCTGCTCAGCCCTGAGACTCCGCCCCATCCAAGCTGAGCACAGAGGCTTTTGCAGTTTTGCAAGTCTTGTATTACAAGGCTGACTCCAGCACAGAAGTTCTCCTGGTGTAGACACAGCTGATCCGCACAGCCAGTTGCCTGGAGGTCAATTCCCCCCAGTGATACCAACAACAATCAAGACTTAACTACAATAAGGCAAAAGGCTATGTGTATAGCCTTGTAGTTAAGTCTTGATTGTTCTGGGTATAAAGTATGTCCACCTCAGGTCACTGGGGAGGTGGAGCTATGGGGCCATATAGGACAACTAGCACAGAAAGCTGTCCTGCACAATTTCTGTTGAGAAATCAGCAGTGAAAATGCAGAGACAGAGGAACAGATCACAAATGAAAGAAATGGAGGAAAACAAACGACTGGATATAGAGTTCAAAAACCATGATTATAAGGTTTTTAAAAAATTTCCTAGAAAAGGTCGATAAATTTAACGAGACCCTTGAGGAGATGAAAAAGGACCAACTAGAAATTAAACATATACTGACTGAAATAAAAAATATTATACAGAGACTTAACAGCAGACTAGAGGAACATAAGAATCAAGTTAGAGATTTGAAATACAAAGAAGTAGAAAATACTCAACCAAAAAAGCAAAAAGAAAAAAGAATCCAAAAATGTGAAGATAGTGTAAGGAGCCTGTGGAACAACTTCAAGCCTACCAATATCAGAATTATGGGGGTGCCAGAAGAAGAGAGAGAGCAAGATACTGAAAACCTACTTGAAGAAATGATGACTGAAAATTTCCACATCTGGTGAAAGAAATAGACTTACAAGTCCAGGAAGTGCACAGAACCCCAAACAAAAGGAATCCAAAGAGGACCACACCAAGACACATCATAATTAAAATACCAAAAGCAAAAGACAAAGAGAGAATATTAAAAGCAGCAAGAGAAAAACAGTTAATTACTTCCAAGGGAGCACCCATACAGTTGTCAGCTGATTTCTCAACAGAAATTGTGCAGGCCAGACAGGAGTGGCAAGAAATATTCAAAGGGATAAATAGCAAGATTACCCAGCAAAGCTATCATTTCAGAATTGAAGGGCAGAATAGCTATCATTCACAGATAAGAAAAAACTAAAGGAGTTCATCACCACCAAATCAGTATTATATGAAATACTAAAAGATACTCTTTAAGAAGAGGAAGGAGAAGAAAGAAGTAAATATAAAAATTATGAATGATAATTTCATCCATTCAGAAAAAAATAAAGAAAGAATAAGAGGAAACTGAAGAAAGTAAGGTGAATACTAATCAAAGTAAGATGACAGGGAAAACTCAAGTTCTTACACTAACTGTGAATGAGATGAATTTCCCCATTAAAAGAGAGACATGTTCAAATTGGTCTATTAAAAAAATACACAGAAAAAAAATGACAAAATTCTAGGTGTATGTTGTTTAAAGATAGTCTTTTAAGAAGTGATAAAAGTTGAAAAGTGGCAGATTGGATTAGATGGATAGGCAAGATGATTCCAGACAAGACCAAAGAGCAAATCAAAACACTTTATTTACTTCAAAGAGTAATTTAAGATTCTTTAATGGTACAACGTGAAGTATTATGGAATGGTAAAAATTGATTTTAGAAAAAAATGTGTCAAAGTTCATACTCAACAGTGTAACAGCTAAGTCTATAAATAAAAATTCTATTATTCAGTGACTTAGCCCTTCCAAGAAAAATCTTTATCTGAGCAATGATTAAAACGCTCATGTATGTTGAAGAATTTTCTATTAGAAATTATTCTATGGCTTTAATTTTCTTTATGCCTTTTTTTCTGTCCGAAGATCTAAGTAATCTTGACAAAGATGTTAGATTTGTACAGAAGTTTACTTTCAATTTTTTGCCTGGAAGCAGCTGGACAGCATTTTATGTGCAAAAGAGAGTATTTACATCTGAAAATTAGACATTTAGAATAAAAATGATTTTAGCATTGTAAGTGGCTACAGGGAAGAGTTATTGAATTTTATTTTTGTTTTGGCAGTGTGAATTAATTAATTACAGAATTCCAAGATTTTATAGTTTGTTTTTATAATGTTGTGTATTATTTGCAGAAATCTTAATTTTCTGGCGGTTTTGCAAATGATCTGTGTGTGGCAAAAATTTGTTTTCCAGTTTTATAAAATATATTTTAATATTGAGAACAGACCATATATGCACACACATACAAAACACACACTTGAGGACCAACTTGATTCTCCTGTCAAGGGTTTTCATTTGTGGCAAATATAAACTCAGGAATAACTACGAAGATTTGTATAATGGTTTGCAGTGAATAAAGCATATACATTTTTACATATTTTATCTTAATACATACTAGTGGCCCATTGTAGGAATATTCCTGCAATAGGGCTTCCTACTGCAGTCTCAGAACCCCAGCTTGCTTCCCTCCTTTTCTCCTGCCCCACTTGCTTGCTTCTCCCAGTTTCCCTCCCTTCTGTAGCACTTGGTTTCCTTCTACGCTGTCTTCAGTCTAAGCTCTGCACCAAGGTATGCAAATTAATCGCCATCTTGGTTGGGTTAATTTGCATACCCACGCTGATTGACTGGTGGGCGTGGCTTGTAAGCTTAATGGGTGTGCGGTCAATTTGCATATTGCTCTTTTATTAGGATAATGCATGTGGTAACACCCAAGATGTAAGTTGTAGGTTCTGATTCAGTGAGTCGTAGATTTTACCCAACACCAAACTTTGCTAATGATTCAAAGAATACAGGCAAGCATCAAGTACAGATGGAACAATCCTTTTTTTCGGAGAAACCCTAGTGGTTAGACACAGATTCTAAAAATTTTATTTTCTTATGCATTAGGGCATGTTATGATTTTGAAATAATAGTTTTGATCAATGTGTGCAAAAAATGGCACAGAGGAAGTTATTTAGGTTTTGGGATCTCCTGTGTTTTATATTTGTTTGTTTTTGTTATTGTTGTTAATCCAAACCCAAGGATATTTTTTTCCATTGATTTTTAGAGTAGGAATGAGGGAGGGAGGAAGGGAGGATGGAAGGAGGGAGGGAGAAGACGGAGGAGGGAAGGAGAACGAGAGAGAAAGAAAGAGAAGGGAAGAGAGAGAGGCGAGAGAGACATTGATTTGCTATTTCACTTATTTATGTGTTCACTGGTTGATTTTTGTATATGTTCTGACCTGAAGTCTAACTGCAACGTTGGCTTATCAGGATCATGCTCTAACATACCTGGGCTGGTTGAGGTCTTTTATTCCTTTT
>PVJN01046144.1:0-16573 GCA_004026805.1 Lasiurus borealis
CCTAACTGTTTCATGGAATAATCATTCCTGCCAGATTAAGGTCGGGCTGCAAGGTAATTTAATTGGTGCCATTATATGTAGAAAAAATGCTCTAATAGAGTGCATACACTGTCTCTGCCAGGAAAGGGGAGGGCTGCACAAAGCAAATGACTGAAAAGAATTGCCTTCTTAGCCATTTAGAAAGGATTTAAAAACACCACACACACCAAGATAGGTGCCTCTGAGATGTTATTTCCTGAATTAGCTGGGAGGATAACTTTGAAGGAGAGAGAGGACATTGGCCAGCTCGTGGTTTCCTCCAAAGGTTTTTTTTTTTTTTCTTCTTCCCCTAAAGGAACCCAGAATATCATGACAGTTCAATTGATTCATCACCACAACTCCTACGTAAGCTTCATAAAGTGCTACAGTCACATTTGCTGAGGGGGCATTTGTCCCTGATGGTGGTGAGTGAAGGTCACAAAGCAAACTGGTAAGTGACGCAGCGTGTCATGAAGTGGTATTCAACCATGACTTTCTCCCTCTCCTTAAAGAGTGAGAGATGCATCCTACCTCTGTTGTCCTTTGCTGCCAGAATCCTCTCACACAATCTCCCACTTGTCTCAGAGAGGCTCACGTCATCCCTAGCTTCCCATACTTGGAGGTCTGGAGAACATGGCTGAGATTCTGAGCAAGGGGTAGCATCATCCAAGTAGAAGAGAGTCAGAAAATATTCTTTTTTAAAATTTTATTGATTTTTTACTGAGAGGAAGGGAGAGAGATAGAAAGTCAGAAACATCGATGAGAGAGAGACATCGGTCAGCCGCCTCCTGCACACCCCACAGTGGACATGTGCCCGCAAGCAAGGTACATGCCCCTAACCGGAATTGAACCTGGAACCTTTCAGTCTGCAAGTCGACGCTCTATCTACTGAGCCAAACCGGTCTCGGCAGAAAATATTCTTATAGAGAAGGGTAATGAATGACACCAGCATTTTCTGTTATTGCAAACACCTTTAACTCACCCATGCTCACTCATCACCATTCCCCATTATTATCACATTATGGGAGATGAGAAATCATAGTCTATTCTTTGTTTGGTCCTCACTGTACTCCCCACTAGAAATAGCTCTTGACTTATTACAGCTTTACATATCCTGTATTGTGAGAAAAAGCAATTTGGCAGTTAATCACACCTGACTTTATCATTAGTGATTGCTTTTGTGTTTGCATGTCTTATATCTTCACCCCCAGCATTTGTTGGTTAAAGGAGGGGTACATTTTTTAAAAATTAATTTTCTAGTGCCTAGATGCCCCATGTGACCCACAAGGCAGATGTTTTGTATGCAAAATTCCTTAACATTCATTGATGATAACAGGGAATCATATTTTAAAGATTAAAAATTTTTTAAAATATGTTTTTATTCTCTTAACCAAAGAACTTATATGCATATATGCATAACCTATTGATACCGACAATAATATGGTGAAGGCCTAGGGGACCCAGGAGTAGAGTGGAGGGAGGTAAATGGAGGGAAAATGGGGCCATCTGTAATACTTTCAACAATAAAGATAAATTTAAAAATATATGTGTTTTTATTGAATTCAGAAAGAAGGAAGAGAGAAAGGTAGAAATATTGATGAGAGAGAAACATCAATCGTTCAACCAACTGAGCCACATCAATCAGGCAACAGAGAATCATATAAAAAATATCAAAAATGACAGTGAACCTGGAAGGATGGTAGCATATCTGAAAACACTGATGGTCAGAGGTGGTTTCTAATGCACCTAATTTTACCAATTAGGAAAGCTGGACTGGTTTGCCTAGGCAGTGTTGTCCCATAGATATATGATATAAGCCATTTGTGAAATTAAAATTTTTCTAATAGCCATCCACATTGAAAAAGTAAAAATATACAGATGAAATTAATATTTTCCTTAACTGGATATACTCAAAGTAGTATCATTTCAACATGTAGTGCATAAAATTTTAGCAAGATTTTTATATTCTTCTTTTCCTTGCCAAGTCTTGGAAAGCCAGTGTGTAATTTATACTTCCAGCAGATCTCGATTCGGACTGGCCACCTGGTGAGTGCTTAGTAGCCACACAGGGCTGGTGGCTGCTGTGTTGGACAGAGCAGTTCTAAAACCCACATCTCCTGCCAGTATTCTTTCCACTGCACTGGGCAGAGCTGGTTCCCCTGCTCCCTGTCTCCTGCAGCATACCCTGGCCTCAGCCACGAACAGAAGATCAGCAAATGCTTCTGAGAAGCTCATAGCCACACAAAGCCCAGAATCCTCAGGAGAAGTTTAGTTTGCCTTTCTTTGAACACTGTGAGCTTAAAATAGTCCGGTGCAAACTTTGAAAGGTTGATGGGAGGAGGGAAGATCAGCCACAGATGGGATTTGGGCAGTTGAAGACCTGTCAAAGTGATGACCAAGAATCCTTTGCTGGGGGAGTTTTTCATTGGAGGATATAGATTATATTCCAGAGCAGAAGCCCTAGGTATCTGGCCAGGGGACAGGGAGAAGATAACCCTCTTATCCTGATGGGGGAGGACTGGAACCCTTTTATATCGACAGAGATAGGTTTTTGTGCAACAGCAATCCCCAGGCTATTTAATTCAGGCATTTTCTTAAATTCCAGCTTCCAGGGAACTTAAAGGTCCATTATGGAGGTGACTGGAGGAAGGGAGAGAAAGAATCCTTTGCTTATGTCTTCTAGTAGCATCCTTGCTGCCTCCTCCCCTGGACTGTTGGGGCTCATCTAACAGGTTAACAGAAAAAAAAGTGGGGGGGAAACTAAAATGTGATAAGAAATTAAGGACTAAAATGTCATAAATGGAGGTGGATGCAATGATTAAGCAAATGATGAGTGTGTACCAGGTCCCCGCCAATACTTCTCCACAGAACAGAGCGTGGTGGGTCTTGTTGATGTGGCTGATCATGACCCGCAGGTGTCCTGACTACTTGCTTTGGGCTGAGATCCACCTTGAAGGTATTTAAGGCCTGCACAGGCCAGTGAGTGCTTGCATTGGTGAGTCTTAGACTCTTTTATTTGCATTTAGCCTGAATTGATGCAATATGTCAGGGGGAGAGAGTAAATTTGAAGTATCTGAGAGCATCTCAAAACAGGAGGCATGGCCCAAATGGCTGATCAGAGCAAGGAAGCCCACCCAGGAGCCAAAAGATCAGAGAAAGAAAGTGCAAGTCTGGAACAGTGTGAAGTGGAGGACAGAAGGACAGATGGGACAGAATGAGGAACCATCAATCGATTCTTAAAGCCACCTCCCTCTGAAATGTATAGTGTCTGAACTGAAGACAGTGAAGTTGTAGGCAGTGAAGTCCAGGACATAATCCTTCCTCCCTGTCCCATGGACCCTTCCATGGTCTAACAATGAGCAACCTTACCACGGACCACGAGTCATTGCTCTCCAGCTGTCTGTGAGGTAGCTCACTGGTGGGCATTGACCTGCATGCTACTTGCACAGAAATCAGTCCTTTGGGGTGACATGGATGACAATCAGTATGCTGCTCGAGCAAGTTGCAGTAATTTCTCCCCAAAATATTTACCAGCTTCTACGTCTTTCTAATTAATACTGACAAGTAACCCCTCCTCCCCCAGGAAGCCATTCCTCCTTGTGAGCAGGTGTGCCGTGATCCTTCATCCGCTACAGCTCAGACGCAAGCAGACAGAAGTTCCCTCCACCACCTTCCAGAGGCTATAAAGGAAAAGGTCTTTCTGGTTGCCTTTCCATCTCGGTGGGGCTGGTTTGTTTGTTTTAAATGAGACAGCGTGTAAATGGCTCTCCTTAGGAGACGGAGTTCTAATGAACAAGCCTGGCCCATTTTCCACTGGGTAATGAGTGCACCCAGGTAGCTGACGGGAACAGTGATGTATTCAGTTGTCACCCTGATTTTACACCAGGGCTGGGTGGCCTGTTTAATACATGAACATAAATCTATCAGCTGTTTTTACAGGTTCCCATTTGGAAAGCCAAAGTCTTAGAATAATGCATGCTCTGTGTGTGTGAGATTGGCGCAGCCCTTCCATCATTTCCATCACATCTATGAGCATTACAGGTACTGTATATTATAGGCCATAACATGTGCATACACGTGCAGGCATGCACACGCACGCACACACACACACACACACACACACACACACACACACACGCACACAACAAGAAACAGTTATGCATACATTAGAATCATGAATGCCAATAAAAAGAAATGAATTTACGAACACTGGAAATGCTCTCAATTTCTGAGAGGGAGAAGAGGTACGAGTTGAGCAAAGCCAACACTCAGCCTAAGATTAGGGCACCCTCCTTCACTTTTCTATAAAATAAGGGCAAACATAGTCTTTCAGGTTTTGCTATCACCAAGTTCTTTGTGTCTACAATTTGAGAAATTACAAATTAAGAGAAATAAATGAGAAATTACAAATTAAGTTTTGTTAAAGGAGAGGAGAAAGGCCGCAGTGTGATGGGGAGCTTTGGTCATGTGTGGATTTGGGGCATAAGTTGCACCAAATGAAGAGACTGGAAGTGGCAAAGACAACACTTAAAATGTTGACAAATTTCTGAATCCTAACAGCCCTGAGCATCCAATCAAGGGCACGCTTGATTGGTTTTCCATCTTCTGTTGGAAAAAGATGGAAATAATGGACCATAATAAAGAGTTGTTAATCACTTGTATGCTAACAGTGATAAAGCCAAATGGGAAGTTTCCATCTTCAAACTTAAATGTTTCTGGAGGAAGTTAGGCAAACCAGTCTTGGAAGGGCTCCTGACTAAATACAGTGCACATGGAAATGTACCACTGGGATCAGCTGTCAGCACTCCAACCCCTGGGGGAATTGTTAAGCCACAACGTGTCAACTTGTACAGCTGTGGGTAGCATTCTAGGCCTGATCCTCAACCCTGGTCACGTGTTAGAAATACCTGGGGAGCTTTTAACAGAGAGAATGGCAGGGGAAGGGAAAATCTGAAAGGAAAATAGGGGCCTATATTTTTCAGACTCTCTGAGTGATTTCATTGGGCAGTCAAGGTTGAGATCTGCTGCTGTGAGAAAATGTGGGGCACATGCTCTCAGTTGGGGTTCAACGTATCCCCAAAGAAGAGACCTGCACAGACCTAGATCCTGAGAAATGTCATGCAAAACCATCTGCAATTCCCTGTTGTCAGTAGATAAGTCCATCGGCCTCAAGAACAACATAGTGGCTGATGGAATGATCTCTGGATTTCAAGGGAGATGCCTTTTGCTCTATTTTCAATTCTGAAAATAAGCTAAATGACCCTTGTTTACCACTTCAGTCCAGTACCTGGATTGTAATCCATGTTTACCGAATGAATGAAAGGCACTGTGCTCTCCCAGGTTTGGGTTTCTTCTCTTATGAAATGAAAAGACTAGATCTCAGATTTCCAAAATCTCTTCACATTCTAAAATTTTAAAATGAATATAGATCCTCTGTAATCTGCTTCTATTAATAGAACTTATCAACCACATTTAAAATAAATCTTCCAAGGCACCATCGTTATGTAAGGTGTTAATATTAGATGAAGCTGGGTGAGGGGTTCTATGATAAATCTCTAATATCTTGACAACATTTTTGTAAACCTTGCATACCCCAAATATTCCAGAATGGAAAGTTTATTTTAAAAAAAAACCAACTCTATCCCATTAGACTTTTTCTGAATGGACCCCACAAACTTCTATGTTTGGGCCTTTCCTCAAGCTAACACCCTTCCCTGAACTTTTCTTTTCCTTTCCCTTTTCCCTTCCCTACCATTTTCATTAACTCCATCATTTCTAGTCTAAAAGATTCATTGATCATTTTTTAGGTTCTTCCAGCTGTCAGACCTCATTTTGTATTTCATCATGTCCTCCTGCTGGGATTTATCTCTTTCTTCCTTCATTTAGGCTTATTATCAGTCAGTGTCCAACCAGAAGAGGAGAAACAGAGAATTTGTGACACAAGTGATACAAAAGATGAAAAGCCAAGTGTAGGAGAGTGAAGCTAAGCTAGTGTTCCCAGACCAAGGGTCCAGGTAACCATCTACCTGGTGGAGAATTGGAGCCATGAAGGGTCTTTGTACCTGGGGCATGAGAGTGAGGCAGCACCTGCCAAAAGCAGAGAGAAAGGAATACTGGTCTCTCCTTTCCTCACACCCTCCATCCTCCCAACAGTGCTTCCTATTGGCCAAATCCAGGCAGAGGCCAGATGTCATAGAAACTTAGGAAACAGAATCATGCAGGAAATAGCCCCCCTGTGACACAGAGCAAAGTGAGAACAGGACAAGGAGTGGGTTTGAGGGCAAAAGGCCAAGAACCTACACTGTACCGATAGGTTGCATAATACAATCTAATGTTTGATCACATCCTGTCTTATCTGATACTCTAACACAGAGTGTGCAATAGAAATATAATGCAAACCATGAAATGTGGATCACACATGCTCTTTTAAATTCTCTAGTAGCCTGTATTTAAAAAATGGATTTTATTTCACCCAATATATCGAAAACATTATCATTTCAACATATAATCAATAGTACTATGTCGAATAAGATAATTTACACGTTTTTTTTTTTTTTTCATACCAAGTCTTTGAAATCCAGTGTGCCTCTTATGCTTACAACATATCTCAATTTGGACATTTCCTATGCTTTATAGTCCCATGTGATTAGTGACTTCTTTACATAAATTGTGAGTGATTTCATATGGTTTCTAAGTTTTGAACAAGCATAGGACAAGAATCCACCATGGATATCTCCAACTCTACGAGAAACTTCATGAGTGACAGTTTTAACAAACTCGTATTGAATTTAAATTTAAAGAGTAAGAAGAAAACATAACAGGCACCTGTTGAATATAGATCTCAGAAATTGGAGAAAGGCAGTGCTATATAGACCAGCTCCCATAACATTTAAAACTGTTTCACGCATATTAAGTAGCTTTATAATCATGGGCTATGTGATTGATGGGTAGATTTCATTTGAATGATATTGGATGATGATATATTATTTTTAAAGAGCTTCCACTGTTCTTAAGAAGAGGAAGACTAGAAATATTCAGAAACTTCCCTCCTGTGATCTTCTCAAAGGCGGAGGGAAATTTTCCTTACATGTTCAGTGTCTGGGGAACTTCAGGCTTATGATAGTTTCAATGGGCCATGAATATCACAGGTCAGATACACCCAATGTGGGAGCAATTATTAGTTTTGTATGGGAGGGAGGAAAGTGGACAGATGTTTCCAGTTGTGACCATATCCTATTTCTTTTCCTCAGTGATGAATGCATGAGTGTTGGTTGTATCGCTAGTTTTTATAGCCTACATGCATTTTATAAATGTTTTTATATTCTTTTGGTATTTAACAAAATTACAAATGACACTCACAAAAATGTATACAAAGTAAATAATGAAGACAAAAGGAACGGAAGGAAGGGAGGGAAAAAGTAAGAAAGGAAGGAAGAGAGAATAAATGAGTACAAACCAAAAGAAAGCAGAAAATACAACTAGTGTGAATTGACCCTACGCAGAGCAGGCTAACCAGGCAGATGCTTTGTTCTCTTTTGAAATCCCATCATTGTGGTTTGCCCCACTGTTCAGGTCTACAAGATTAGGGCAGGTGTCTCATAGGTGTGGAGATGCCTCAGTGTAGGCCTTGGCATTTCCCTTTGGCAAAGTCCATTATCATTGGCCATCTTCTCTCCTCACTGAGATGAGTCTTTTAAGGCTGACCATTTGGTTGACTTTCATGAGAAGAAAGAAAAAACACACTATTTGCAAAAATTGGGACAGTGTTGGCGTGATGGAAGGGTACATCTTAGACGTTAACACCAGCTGAGCCCACAACCAATCAGGGACCTTCTCTGGCTCTTGGAATAACGTCAGACCTGAAGAAAACGCACGAGGTGCTTACACTGGGATCCAGTAACCCCTACGCACCTCATGTCTTGTCACAGAAGCACCCCAGCTGATGGGACTTCTCTCTCACCATGGACACCCCATGGGCCATTCCCGGCCAGGCAGGATGGACTTCTCTTCTAAAGCTGGTACTAGCTCTCCCGCTCTGTCTCTAACATCAGGCCCCAGGTTGGAAATGGCATAGCATCGCATTGTGTCTGTGGTAGCCTGGCAGTGCTAAATCCTTGAACTAACGATCCTCACTGCCACAGGCAGGGAGCTGCACCAACATGAGGCTGGCCGGGACTCGGCATTCCACGCACAGATTCGAGGGGTTGGGAAGGCTTAATTCTCAAAGAAGAGCAACTACTTGGGAGGGAAGGGGGTGAGGAGCAGGCAGCAAGCAGGAGCTAGGCCAGGATGCTGGAGAGGGAGGCAGGCCTTGACCTAGTCAGAGGCCAAGCCACTCACCGGAGCTCTGGTAAACAAAGTCCACTTCTAAGTGGACCTAAGACTGTTTGCCTTCCTCTATTTTATACCCTTGGTTGTAGGTCAATATCACTGGACCTAGAAGTATTTAACATCAACAGGAAGGTGTCAGGGAGGCTTTCGCCTGAAAGGGGCAGGGTTACTTCCTCCTTCCTGCCATCAAGTAACCTTCTTTCTACTCCTGAGCAGAGAAAGTGATGACTGTGCTTTATTTACCAAGAAATCCTTCTAAATTCCGCCCAGCATCTAAGAGAAGCGAGAGAGAACGATGACAGGCGTTCTTGACATATTTCAACTGACAGATTCACATAATTAAATTTTGATTGGAAAAGGCCTGAAGAAACAAACAAAAAATATCTAAACTATTCCATATTTCCTTTTCCCCCCCAAATAATTCAAATGATCTTTGAGAAGATTTAGTTGTTCATTGTAACAGACAAACAGATGCTAACCCAGCCTGATACTCATGGCGGTGACTGTGTGGGCAGGATGCTATTCGTGTGTCTGCATCTGCACATGCATGTGTACGAATGCACATTTGTGTGTGTGTGTGTGCAAGTGTATGTATATACGCGTCGAGGAGCATACAAATAAGGTGGCTGAGTTGGAGATGTAGTGAGTAAACTCCGAGAATAGCAGGGACACTGTTAACCCCCAGAAAAATGATTTGGAATTTAAATAGCAAGTGTTCGGAAGTGATAGGCAAAATAAACCTGGGAGACTGTTTGCGGTGCAGATGGGATCTGATGCTCCGGGAGCCGGGAGAAGCGCTGTCAGTGTTTTGACAGACACAGGCTGATGTTCAGGACCGAGCCAAGGAGGTGCAGGGGGAGGGGCCGGGGGGCAGGAGACCTCTGTGACAGATTGACAAGCCTGTGCAGGATTTCTCTAGGCGGAGGGAGGCGAGGGAGAGAGGATGTGATGATAAAGGCGCGGGGAGCCAGGGATGCTGGTGGCAGGGTGAGGTGAGAAGGGCAGAATCACATTTACCATGTCTGCCTCTTTGGGATTATTAAGGAGGAAAAGGCAAGGGCCAAAAGCCAGACCTCCATGGAGATAAGCATCACTTCCCAACGCTTTATTTCTCTTCGCCCTTTGCCGAGCTGGCAGGCCCGCTTAGTGCTCCAGGAAGGGAAACCTGTGACAAATGCCTCCCAGGAGGGCTGAGGGGCAGAGAGCAGAGCTCAACCAGAGGCAACCAGACAGAGGGAGCTCTTCCGCAGGCCTCGCAGAAATGTTACCCAGAGGGAATCTCAGCTGGGCGGGCAGGAGAGCGCAGGAACTGTGCTCTGGGAGAGACGGAAACGCTTGGTGGTGGAGAAGTCCTCGTGAAGGGTGTAGTCACAACTGACTTGAACCAAACCATCCCCCTGCCCCTCCACCCTGCCACATCCTCCCCTGGAACGCACCCAGGTACACTCTCGGACCTGAGTCTCCTGCCCTCCTCTCTCATCCCATCTGTAGCACTGAGGCCCCTGCTCTCACATGCCCAGCCTCTCAGGGGGGTGCAGGGTCCTTGATCTGGTTCTCCCAGAGCATCCTGGGCTTCAGCATCCCACAGGCAGGGTGGTACTGCAGCTACTACACCGCTGAAAGTAAGGAAGGTTCCACCCAATTCCTGCCTCTGCCTCTCAACCCTATCTGTGTACTTGTACAAGTGAGACATTCTCTTGCAGCCTCAGTTTCCTGGTTTGGAATAAAAAATATGCAGCATGAATAGCAGGCTCGGGGCATCAAATGTAGAGGTCCTAAATGAGAGGCAACTTTGTCTCTTAGGGGACATCTGACAATGTCTGCAGACATTGTCCCAGTATGAGACGGGAGGTTAATTCTGGCATCTAGTTAGTAGTATTCAGAGATGCTGTGAAATATCCTAAATGCACAGGACAGCTCTCCACATCAGAAAACCATCTAGCCTCACGTGTCAATAGTGCTGAGATTACACACAAAATGTGTCTCAGTATTTCATGGGTTCTCAATCAATGGCAGCACTATTATCAGCATATATATAAATATGTATTTAAATTACTGGGTACTTTTAGAAGATAAGTTTCTTGAGGATAAGCAGAGGCGCTGTGTCTAAACCCTCTTTGTTTTTCATTCAGAGCCTTGCACTACAAACAGCCTCAAAGGTCTTCAGCTGCATGGTAAAATAATCATGGCGGACACTGACTCTCCTGACAAAAGGTTGAATCCTAATTTGTGCTGCCAGGTGCATCTGTTCATGGCACAAGGTGGAAGCAAAGCCACTCCACGTTTCTCCCTCCCCAAAACTCTCAGTTAGAAGATCTCATTAAAACAATAACCCAGATCCCTTTAAACCAGTGGTTCTCAACCTTCCTAAGGCCGCAACCCTTTAATACAGTTCTTTATGTTGTGGTGATCCCCAACCATAAAATTATTTTTGTTGCTACTTCATAACTGTAATTTGCTACTGTTATGAATCTTAATGTAAATATCTGTGTTTTCTGATGGTCTTAGGAGACCCTGCTAGCTGTTCGCGACCCACAGGTTGAGAACTGCTGCTTTAAACAGTTCAAATTCAAAGGATACAACCAAGTTACCACCTTCCCACGGGTTGACAACTGTTTGACTAAATTCATCCCTATTTCACTGCAAGCCATCAGGATGACACAGGAGAGGCCTGGCCAGCAGGAGGAAATTCACCTTTTCACAGAAATTCACCAGAAAGGTTTGAAGTGCGCTATTGCTGCTGGAAAACATTGCAGGTAAATTTCAAGGCCTCTCTTTTGCTTCTTCATAATTATCCTAAAATATCCCAGACAGTCTGCTGCTGCTGTCATCATGTTCTCTCTCTCTCTTTTTTTTTCTTTAACACGTTTTTATTGACTTCTGAGAAGAAGGGAGAGGGAGAGAGAAATAGAAACATCAATGATGAGAGAGAATTACTGATGGGCTGCCTCCCACATGCCCCCTACCGGGGATTGAGCCTGCAACCCAGGCAAGTGCCTTGACTGGAATCAAACCCAGGACCCTTCAGTCTGCATGCCAGTGCTCCATGCAGTTAGTCAAACTGGCCAGGGGATCATCATGTTCTCCTTTATCATTGGCTGCTCAGCCCAACACCTGGCCCCCTAAATGGTCAGTAGATGTTTGCTGAGGAAGAGGTGAGCCTTCTGCATAACGTGCAGAATGGATCAGAACCAGGTTCTGGGGCCAGAATGGGGTCTGCAAACTCAGCTCCAACACTCCTGTGCAGGTAGCCTCGGTCAAGTTACTTACCATCTCTATATTTCTGTTTCCCATTTGTGAAATGGTTTTAGATGCGGCCTTCCTTTTGGAATTGTTGCGAAATAATACACACCAAGTGTTCTACGTAAGACCTCACCTACAGTAAATGTACACTGTAAGCATCAGTCAGCAACAACGCTGTTTAGAAAAGCAAAACAAACAATGAGCGCTTCCCAGTTTGGGGAGGAGAATGACAGTGTTTGTACAGCACTTCATGAGCTCCGCCCTCTTTGTTCATCACGGGGGCCCTCTAAGATGTGTGAACCGAAGTGATTACTTCCTATCTAAGCCAGGTATCCGGCAATATTTTCTGCCTCCAATTCTCGAACACAGCAGTTTTTTACTAGGGCAATTTTGCCTCCCCCCAAGGCATATTTGACAACATTTGGAGATAATTGGGGATACTATTGGCATCTAGTGAGCAGAAGCCAGGAATGCTGCTAGCATTCTACTGTATGATGTTCTCCCCACCAAACACACAGAAAGAACACTGCCTTAATAACAGAAAACCCCCATCTCTACAAGGAAGACATTAATTCAACTAATGGGCGGTGGTTTCAATGGGAAACTCCTAGAGAAAACTCTTTGTAAGTTATCATATGTTCACTAAATGTAGAGTTACACTGGTTATCACAGAATTTAGGCATGTTTGTGGAATGCCCTACCATTTCAATTTGACCTTCTAGATAGAAAAAAGAAAATTTAGAAGTACGTATTTGCTTCTTCTTCTTCCTATTATTTCCACATACTCTTGTTTTTACTCAATAATAAATTCACTGAAAATGTGGAACAATTACCACATTTTCTGTGAAATCTGGGAAATCATGCTGTACCTGCCTCCACGGACTACCATCCCTATCCAAGCCCTGACTTCTGTACTGTTTAGGTTTATTATAGAGAAACATAGTCTTCACTTGAGAAAAGGAAAGATTATAACTAAGGAAGGAGCTTAAAAGAGAATTTAGTTAATGCACTCTTACAGCTTTTCCTTGGAAGAGACATTCGGATACATTCATCAGGCAGATAATCAAATCTGGAAAAACGATTCTTGGAGAAGCTGTGCTTGGGAAATACAGCAAGACTAAAATTCTCAAGGGAACCTGGGATGTGTTCAACAAGGAGTAAATGATGTTCAAGAGGACAAGAGAGTTGAGTTATCAAAGAAGTCCCAGAAAAATAAGTGAGCCAGACTCCCCTGGGCAAGGTCTGAAATACTGTTACAGATCGCACTGTAAATTTGGGTCTGAGAACATTTACCTCTTTGGGGCTATGGTGGTCCCACCCTAGACATCTGTTGAATGGCAACATCCTGCCCTGGAAAAATATGATTTCCTACTCTGCGGATGACTTAAAGGACAAAGGCAGCTTAACAAAATGTTGTATTCACAATTGTGGAGAAATCCAACATTTGGAAAACCTGGATCTTATAAAAGCTTGGACTACAACCCTGAAGAAATTTAATAAAATTTCTATAGCTGGCTCTTAGCCATAGGAAAGAATGGCTAAGGCATCATTTAACCCCTGATAAAGACAAACTGGAACTTTAAGAAAACATAATCAGCTTGGGAGGATCAACAGGAGGAGCAAGGGCGTATGGAAGTTCTTGTTCTCTACGTAATTGCAAGAACCCTGCACACAAGAACCCTACAGGAAGAATTCTATGTTTATAATAAAGCGCCATGCTCTAACTTTCCCTTTCCTTAACTTCCTTTTCCCTTATATAAATAATCTTCTATCTTGACAGACCAGAGTGTGCACGTGGCTTGTCATGTCTGCATGCACTAGGTTGCAACCCTTCCTTTTTCCCAAATAAATCTTTTTTGGTGACGAAAACTCCTACTCAATATTATTCTTCAGTTGACACCCCAAAGACTTCCCATACTCTAAGAGAAAAAAAGAACTTTAGTTTAATACATTGTTTAAGTTCTGCTATTTAAGCAAGTACTAGACTTTAATTTTCTCTTTAAGCCAGACGTATAATTTTATTAATGAGAATAATATACAAAATTGCCTGAATTGAGCCAGAAGGTCAATATGGGTGAAAAAGTATCCAGTCAAATCACAATTAATTAACTTTGGCCTTGATCCCAAGCACTATGCAGAAGATCTAGTGTTGATCAGTTTTGTTCTGCTATCAGTAACGTGAGAGATTCCTGTTAAGTACATTATTACATAACTAGGGG
The DNA here is from genome assembly GCA_004026805.1 of Lasiurus borealis. Taxonomy (NCBI): domain Eukaryota; kingdom Metazoa; phylum Chordata; class Mammalia; order Chiroptera; family Vespertilionidae; genus Lasiurus; species Lasiurus borealis. The sequence continues at coordinate 13,812 of PVJN01046144.1, forward strand.
TGGGTGGGTGGGGAGTCCCTCAGACTGGCCGGCACCCTTTCCAATCTGAGACCCCTCAGGGGATGTCCAACTGCCTCTTGTAATCTGGGACTGCTGGCTACTAACCACTCACCTGCCTGCCTGCCCCATAGCCCCTAACCACCTCTACCTGCCTGCCTGATTGGCCCTAACTGCTCCCCTACTGGCCTGACAGCCCTAATTGCTCCCCTGCTGGCCTCATCAGCCCTAACTGCCTCTGCCTCGCCCCGCATCAGGGATCCAGGATTCCCTCCTCTGGCCAGTTGAAGGCACCCAGGACCCAGGCTTCTCTCCCTCTGCCTGGCCACAGGCACCCAGGACCTGGGCTGGCTTCACCCAAGCTGGCTACAGCTACAGAGGACCGTGTGCAGGTGGCTTCGCCCAGGCCACAGCCGCAGATGCCCAGGACCGCAGGGCAAGTGGCTTGTCCCTCTTCTGGGCTGCAGCCTGGCTGGTCCCCATTTCTCTCTCAAGAGCTTAGTTATGCCTGGCTGGTACCCATTCTTCTCTCCCCCGTGTTGAGTATCTGAGCAGTTACAGGGTGATGGTGTGAAGGTGTGACAATATGAGGGCATGAAAACCACTTGCATATTAGCTCTTTATTATATAAGATGGAATCCAAAATTATAAGAAAGTAGTGGTGAGTTGTACTATATTTTTTTAAATCAGGTATTTCTTGTATTAGGTAATGCTCATTAGTCCTGCCTTGGAATTATAATTTAAATTAAGTTTATTAAATATTAAATATAATATAAATTTGTAGCATAATGGAACCTTAATGTTCAGTTGCTCTAAATCCTCTTCACTCTCCCATGTCACTTTTTAGATGATTACACCAAGCCCAGAGAGGAAAAGTGTCTTGTAGAAAGTCACTTTAATTTTCAAATAATAAGAGAATTTTGTTTCACCCAAAGGACAATCTGTGCTGACACACAGAATCTGATTTATTCTACTTGGCCTGCATCTTGCCTCCATCTCCTTGCTAATGCTTTCTTTATAGACTTATCAGATACTTCTTTGGAGACTTAGTTATTTTGCTCACCTGTTTGTGCCTTCTCTTTCTCTCTTTGCACCCCACTCCCCTGTAATGCACACAATATTAGAGAAAAATAAATCTAGAGTATGGCGGTGTTTGATGGTTTTATGGTAACATACCGCCATTCCCTCTTCATCTGGTAGGGAAAACTCTTTCTTCCTCCTGGAAAATACTCTCTCTACCCATTTCAGTCTCCAAGGTTTGGGTAGTTAAGACTACATCCCCTTGAATGTAGTCTTAGCTTCGTGGAGAGGGACGTGAATCAAACCTGACCCATCGCAGAATCCCATTGTGCTGGTCACAGACATTGGTTCAGAAATGAGACTGTGACCCAATTATATCTAGTGAGGCAGTCACAGGGACTACTATAATAGAGGCATTCTCTCTTTCCTGTTGAACTTACAGCCACTGAAATATAAGCATGGAACTGCTGGATGATCACTTCACTTCTGCAAGAAAGGAACCACTAAGAATGAAATCAATGCATAGCAGAGCAGTGTGAAGACATTGAGGAAAAAACCAGTTTTGATGTTATTGTTAGAACTCCTTGATCCATCTGAGCTTGAAACTCTTAGATAATTCAGTCAATGAACCAAACAAATCGCCTTTTTCTTTGAGCTAGTTGGGTCCATTATTCTAACACTTGTAATTGCAAGATACCTGACAGATTCTGCAGTACTGAGTTTCTCTAATGTCTAAGCTCACCTACAAGGGATTTGGTTGCTGACATAGGTAGCTTTTCGATACCACATGTTTTGTAGATACTTTAAAAGTCACTTTTCAGTAAGTTGGTGCATGCTTTTTCATAATAACATAAATTGTAATTAACCACCAACTTGGATTTTCATTCAAATTGTGAATTTTCTGGTTTTTCTAGGAACTAGGTTAGAATGGTCTTTTAGGATGAGAATCACTTCTCAAAGGAAAAGGGAAAAGGAAACACAGCCATTGGTAGAGAGAGTTAAAACTAAACTAATCCAGCCAGGAAGATATCTATACAACAGAGGGGATTTCCCTTGGGAAGTGCTGCTTTATATGAAAATCACCAATGTTCCCTTTGCTCTTATGACTTGGGTAAGACTTGAAAATGCATCTTGATCTTCAAACAGAGACATCACTAAACTTCTTTAAGTGGGATCCCCCTAAATAGGGGCAGTGGGTGGATAGTGAAGCTAGAGAGACATGGGCACTGGCACAATCATTTACCAATGCTTGCTATCTGCTTTTGGTGCCACATGGATGACTTTGAAGAATATTCTCACTGATATATCAAAGCAGGTAAAAATTTACTGTGTTGTCTTACATGGCATATCACTGTTGTAAAACAAAGTCTTGTACCAAAGAAAAGACCATTAGGCATCAGCCATAAATGAAAAAGAAGAATGTTCCTTGCATATTTACCAGTAAAATCCTATCTCAATTGTACCCACTCATGTTGCTTTTGTGTAAGAAGGGCCCTGGTTATGAAAATAAAAGGTAGAACCTTGGGAATCAGTTTCAGGTAATTCTTAAAGTCTTATCTTTATTTGGCTCCACAAAGCATGGTCATTCAGGTCTCTTTCTGGAAGCAGTATTTTCCCTCAGGGCCCTGCTTTTTTCTGTTCGTAATCATTACTAGTGACCTTGGCCTCTTCCCATTCTCTTTTGTATACACACACAACACACACACACACACACACACACACACACACACACACACACACACACA
>PVJN01046145.1:0-16573 GCA_004026805.1 Lasiurus borealis
TGGCTAGTGGAGTAATCAGAAAACCTGCCTTATTGTCCCACCTCTGTCCTTGGTTATGTGTGACTCGGGGAAAGTCATTTTTCTCTCTTATTTTCTTCACCTATAAAATGGTAATTTTTTTAGATGATCCCACAGGCACCTTTTAACACAAGAAGTACATTGTTATAAATTCAAAGGACAATTCATGAATAATTTAGAACGATTAGATGAAAATTAAGAAGTCTAAGCAAACTTTTCCAGCTAAGGGGCTGACTTTAGGTGCATTTTTCTACATTTTAAAGTTTGCACAATCAAATCTTCAAAGCCTTTACCTGTCATAACATCTAATGATTTGTTAGAGTTCTCTGTCATTTTTCTAATTTTAGTCTGAACTCTCATTTGACTCACAGTCAACATAACTAATTCTAGTTTTTATTGATGTGATTATTTTCATCACACAAATAATGAATGCACATTATAAAAACAATTGAAATAAACTGTATACGAAAATGGGTTTTTGCTTTATAACTAGACAAAAAAAAACTTGAATATCCTCGCAGAAATTTTCTACACATATTAAACACACATACTCACATGCATCTTTAGATATGTTAATATTTTATTTACTGGAGTTAACAATATATCTTTAAAGATTTCCCTTATCAATATATTTTTTTAATATGCCCGCCACCCACATTCCATCAGAGAAGGAAAAGTTGTTTCAGGCTTCCAAATGTAAGAGGAAACATTCAGAGACCCTAGCATCTCGGTGCCCAAAATTATCCCCTCACATAAACAAAAGCTTCATCTTTACTGCAATTAGAAGATTATGATGTTCAGGGTCAGAAGGCACTTTTTGACATTAGCAAATATTTTTTCAGGAAAAGCTCCAACTGCTTTCATCTTGAAAAAAAGTCAGATCCCGAAATGGTAACAATCTAGATAGACGGTAGAGTGTGACCGCTGTTGAATGAGTCAGGCCGTCCTGTGTAAACACTGGTGATGCCTCGATTGACAGGCTTGCCTTGACAACTGATCATAAAAAGATGCTCACTCTTGGCAAGGGAAGAGGGAACACATCTGGTTTAATGGATGTTGATGCACCAGCAGCGATGTCAATCACCTTCAGATTGGGTTGTTTGGATTTGATGCTAAGTGGAAATTTGCAGATTTGATTATTAAAATGACAAAGCAATCCTCTCTATTGGCCACAGGGATAAACATCATTTGGAAAATAGAGCAAAAGCCAGTGTTTTCAGCCATGCGTATTTTTTTCAAAAACGAAATCCATGTCCTTCAAAGTCAGAGGTAAGAACACAGTGCTTTTGTTTTTCTCTTCCCAAAATGGTGCCCAGGCTGAGGAATAATTTTTATTTTCCTCTAGGATTGATTTTTTTCCCCCAAATAACAAAATCAATAATTGCTTATTATGCACTAGTCACTATGTTCAGCCATTCACACGGACTATCTCATTTAATCCTCATAACATCTCTGCCAGGTGAATGTTAATATTATTATTTTACAGATGAGGAAACAGATTGGAAGCAGTTAAATAATGAGTCCCCTATCTGAAAAGAGGTGGACTTGGAATTGGGCTCAATCCCTCTTCATTCAGAGCCAAACCAGGACTCCTGTGCTATTTAATTGTTTTCTATCCAGCAACTTGACATAGTGGGGTATATCCCACCAGGAGTTCACTTTAGCCAACAGCGGGGCATCTGTTATATTTCTGAAAATTAGATGTCTGACGGGTAAAGGACTGTAATTTCTCTATTGCCATTGTGAACTCCTGGTGATGACTGAAGAGAAAATCATTTCTGTATCCAGGCGAAGCATTATAGACCCGAGCGCTATGTCTTTGATAGACTAGACAGTCCTCTCAGAGAGCTGATGTCACTACAGTAGGATGTGCTGTTATGTCTATTGCTTGCAAAAGTATTTCATGTATTGTATGGATGATTGTAGATATGGAGGCCACTTTATATCACTGTGTCTCTCCGACAAAAAGGGAGAAATGTTTTTTTTGGAACGTCGATGCAAGAAAAGATGTGCACATACCGAGCCATGACTATTTGTGTGTGAGTGCATGTGTGTTTGTCAGTGTGCACGAATGTATGTGTGAATCAGAATCTAAGTGAATATGTGACAGTGAGGACGTGTACGTGAACAAAACTATGTATGTGTGATTGTGAGTATATATGTTCTTAAAAGCATCATAAATCTTAAAACCAATTATAATTATTTCTTTGATTTGGTACTAAGGTACTTAGAATTAGATTTTTATTTCATTTTTACTAACTATACAGTAATGCATGGTATTTTATGTGCTAAATTGACCTTTTCCTTTATCTTACAGCATTACCATTATTTATTCCATTTATTTAGATTTCTTTATGCATTTTAAATTTATAGAGTTGCAACATTATTCAAGTTGGCCAAGAGTTGGAAACAGCCGAAGTGCTCTAAGATAGAGGACTGGATAAAGAAGATGTGGTATATATACACAACGGAGTACTATATGGCCATAAGAAAGGATGAAATTGCATCATTTACAACAACATGGATGGACCTTGAGAACATTATGCAAAGTGAAATAAACAGAAAAAGCTGAGAACTATATGACTTAACACATATGTGGAATATAAAACTGAAACATGTACACAAACAGCAGTGTAGTGTTTGCCAGAGGGAGGGAGGGAGGGAGGGAGGGGAAGAAACAGGTCCTAATATGAGGTAACAGATTTGAATTTGGGTGGTGAGCACATGGTCCTAGATACAGATTTTGTAAATTTGTAATTCATATGTTCATGTTGACTAATGTCACCCCAGTAAGATTTAAAATAATAAAAAAGTTGCAATCATTTTTTAGTGGGTCTTTATTTATTTTTTTGTTTAAAGGGGAAAAGTCAACTTCTAAATAAATATATAAATTTCTTGAGACAGAGCATTCTCCTCTTTAAAATGAGAATAATAAGACAATTGAAACAGATAAAGGAATTTCTAAACTAGTAAGTTTTATTCTACTGTAATAAATTATTATTTCACAATTTTTATGTAATTGCTACATTGTCATACACTCCTTATAGCTTCAGGATATTTTCCTGAGCTAAAGCCTTTATTCACACAATAAAATAAACACTTATTAGCACTCACCATGCCCCAGGCCCTGTCCCAAGCCCTTCACATATACTAACTAATTTGATTTGTACAGGAACCCTGCTGTACAGATAGGGAAACTGTTTCATGGGGAAATGATGATCACTTGTTTAATTTTAAAGAGCTAAGACTTTATGCAATCCTGATTTAGAAGGAGTGTTATTAGCTTCTTTTATATTACTTTAGCACATGTACTTATTATTTTGAGATGTTATTTTTCCTTTTCACTAGAGCTCTTATTTTATCATTTCAAGATTATAATTTTAAAGAGTCTTATTTAAGATTTAATTTATCCTATTACTCAAATTTACCATCATAAGGCTGCTATTTAAAATATCATTTGATTTTATTCAAAAGCATTTCCCTCCTTTTACCAAAGAGGCTAAATACCTCAAATGGAATGCACTAGAATGTGAAAAAAAGCAGCATCATTCGTAAGAGTGCAAACTAGAAACAAAAAAACATCTATAAGCAATATAATATAAAAATTACAATGTGATATATCCACATAGTAAAATACAGTGCTGCATAAAATATGAATGATCTACAACCACACACATCAACTATGAATGCATCTCCTAAATATAACATTGTCAGAAAAAAAAATCTATATAAAACAGTACATGCGGTATAATTCAGCTTCTCTGAAGGACAAAAATAGGAAATGTTTGAGGTCAAGGTAATAGCTACCTTGAGTTATTCAATGGGAAGAGGCACAAGGAAGACTTCTGGATTTTCACAACATTCTGTTGACTTAGGTGCTAGTTTCACTGGGCTATTATTTTTTATCATCTTAAAAATTTAGAGCTGTTTAAGGTTCACAGCAAAATTGAGGGGAAGTACAGAGATTGCTAAGATGACCGCAGTCCTCACACATGCATAGCTTCCTCCATTATCAATGTCCCCCAAAAGAGTGCTGCATTTCTTACCTTAATGACTTACATTGACACAGCATAACTATTCAAAGTCTGTGGTTTACCTTAAGGTTCCCTCTCTGTGCTGTACGTTCTTTGGTGGGACAAAATCATACTGACATGTGTCAGTCATTATAGTATCATATAGAGTATTTTTAATGTCCTCCAAACATTCTATGCTCATGTTTTCATCCTTCCCCCACCGTAAGCCCTGGGAAGCATTGCTCTTTTTACTGCCTCCATAGTTTGGCCTTTTCCAGAATTTTACAGAGGTAAAATCATATAATATGTGGCTTATTTTACTTAGTAATATGCGGTTAAGGTTCTTTTATGGTTTTTCATGGCTTGATAATTTCTTTTAGCACTGAATAACATTCCATAATTTATTTATTCACCTTTGAAGAATATTTTGATTGCTTCTAAGTTTTGGCAATTATAAGTAGATGTGATATAAACACCCTTGTGCATAATTTTGTGTGGACATCTTTTAAGATCTGTTAGATAGATACCAAGAAGTATGACTGCTGTATCATGTGGTATGAGCATGCTTGGTTTTGAAAGAAACGGCCTTAAAAATTGCATTCCCAGCAGCAATGAATGAAAATTCCTGTTGCTCTACATCCATGTGGAAATTTTGTCAGTGTTCCAGATTTTGGCTGCTCTAATAGATGTGCTATGCTAACTTGTTTTCATTCGTATTTCCCTGATGAGATATGATGCTGAGGTTTGTTATATGTTCCCTTGTCATCCATATGTTTTCTTTGTTTTGTTATCTGTTAAACTGTTTGGCCCAATTTTTAATTAGATTGCTTATTTTCATATTGTTGGGTTTTGAATTGTTTTGTATATTTTGGATAATAAAGACCCACATTTTTATTAAGTGGGTCTTTTGCAAATATTTCCTATCACTCTCTGGCTGGTCTTCTCATTCCCTTGACATTGTCTTCCGTAGATCCAAAGCTTATCATTTTAATGCAACCCACCTTATTAATTATTGCTTTCATGGATTATGCCTTTGGTGTTATATCTAAAAAGTCATCACTGTTATGGAGGTCATCTAGATTTCTCCTCCTAAGCTATCTTCTAGGAATTTTATAACTTTACATTTCTCTTTTGGCCAATGATTCATTTTGAGTTAATTTTTGTGTGAAGGCAGTGAGGTCTCTGTTGAGAACCTTTTTATTTTTCTTTGTATGTGGATGTTCAATTGCTCCAGCACCATTTGCTGAAAAGAATGTTTTTGCTCTACTCTACTGCCTGTACTCCTTTGTCAAAGATCAGTTGACTACATTTAGGTGGATCTATTTCTGGGAATTATATTCTATCCCATTGATGTATTTGTCAATTCTTTCACCAATATCCCACTATCTTGATTACTATATCTTTATAGTTAGCCTTGAATTTTGGTAGCATCAGTCCTCCAAATGTGTTCTTTGTCCCGACCCATGGGTTAAGTGAACTAGGACCATAGAAAGGGAGTGGGGATGAAAGGGACAAGAGAATCAAGGAATGGAGACAAGACAAAGTCCTGATCAAGTCTCCTTTATTCAACAATAGATTGGGGTATTTATTTGGAGGAGGAGGAATGAGGAAGTTATGGAAAATTCCTAGCCCTAGGGCGAAATGCCTGGCTTTCAGGAGAGAGGGAAAGAGATAGGGTTTGGGGTAATAGAAACCTAGCCCGAGGTTAGTGCTAATGTGGCTGAAGCTTACTACAAAATGGCTGTCAAGCACAACAAGTTTCCCACAGTTCTTCAGCCAAAGACTTTGATGGAAATCATTAACTAGACACATATTAAACTCCCCCTCTTCCAGTTAAGAGCCACTTCAGCTTGGAAAGCAGCACTGGTGAGGAAGGATGTGGTCTTGATGAATCTCTGCACTTGCAAAGTTCTTCTTTCTTCTTACTTCTTTGCTGACTGTTCTTTCCCAGACACGGTGAAAACATTGGGAGGAGATGGGTGAGATGGAATGCAATATAGAGCGCCATAGGCCAAGAAGATGGTTAAAGCTAAGCCTTCTTCCAGCTCTGAGCATTATGTGATATTCCAAAGTGTTTATCTGCTGGAATAACCTTGCATCTCCTCAAAGCTCAATTTTTAGGGCCCCAAGTGACCCCAAGCTTATTCATTCACCTATGTGTCCATCATGGTGAAAGTAATCTCTTTTCTAATATCCTGAAAATATTTTCTCCACTTTCACTATCTTTCTATAATCTCTAAGTGATTTATGGGGTTCAAAGGTCATAAACTGTTCTCATTTCCTGTAATAAAATCTGTATACATACAGTGGTGTTTGGAATTGTATCACATTAACTTCAACATACTGGTTGGTCTCTACTGTGTGATCCATTCATTGGAAATGGAGGCAGATAATACAATACTGGTATCCTGTTGGGTAAAGATCCATGCACATATGTGCTCCATTATAAAACATCATGACCACACTCTTACTGCTGCTTACATGAGTAGCATGGAATAGACTTTGCGGCACCAAGGATAATTTTGCATTTTATTTTTTATATAATTTTGTATATTTTAAATTAATTTTTGTAGCATGAGCATCTATTATTCTAAACATCATTATCATTTTCATTATCAGTTAGATTTTTAAATAAAAATAAAGAAATAAAATATAAACATTGTTGCTAATGTTAAATTCTGCTCCCTTTGCTTGCTTGGTGATAAACTGCCAGTCTGTGATGTTCCTCTAGATGAGCAATATTCATTTCATTCTGCATGGAAACGTTGAACATTGGAAATCAGCAACATTTTCTTCTCCCCCCTGTTGGGTGATCATACCCTCCTCCCTCTATGGAAAACAAAATCTTGCCTTTCTTCCCCTTTCTCATTCATCCAGTTCCAAGCATTGCCTTTCACATTTTGTTCACTCTTAGGTTTATCAGCCATTCTGCAATCACTTTATTGATTGATATTGAAACTCATAATGACTCACTGTTGTGTTCATGACTCAGGTGTCTGTTTCAAAGTCAGGATACCCAACACGATGATAATAATGGAAACAGATTTGAATGTGCCAAATAATGTTAAAAGCACTTTATTTTGACAATTGATTTCATTATCGCAACAAACCTATGAGGAAATATTAAATTATTTTCATTTCATGTAGGCATCAAGTGATGAAGCATCTTGCCCAAGACCACAGTTCTATTAAAGGAAAGTGATTTCCAGTAGGTACTTAGGCCTTGGTAGAAAATACTTGCTTTTCACATTGATGCTGTACTTCCCCTGACTACAGGAACGTTTTGTGAATCTGATTTTCCTAACAGTAGAGAGATAAGTACTGAGTTTTTAACTCAGTGCCACTAAAGGTGAACATACTTCTATGACCAACATTTTTCCTTTTATTATTTACATAAATATGCCAAGGTAGAAAAGAGGCAAATGAATTAGCTAAGAAGCATTTTCTGACTCTTAGGGCATAGGATGACCAATTTTAATGCACATGTAGACTTATTTAGTTACTTATTTTTCATTTTTAAGTTCGACAAAGCAAGATTATTTAATTTCCTCTCAGGTTTCATGTCATATCTGCAAAAGAGCTTAAAGGTTTCATGAGAGTATTATTTCAACTGAGAACATCTGCGATGATCTGTCACATCCTTTTTCCCAAAAGTTTGTGTTCAGCTTACAAGAGATATCTAATGTTTTCTTCCATATCTGTATTAGGAAAATGTTTACATATATTTTAACAGCTATCATGCGTACCTATAATTTTAACAACAATTCAACTTGAAACACGCCCTCACAATTTTGTCAACATTAAATATAGGTTTTATTTAAATAAATGATGTTTAAGGAATGTCTTTTTGAGTACCTTTGTCCTTGTCATGTTTTGAGTCTTCATAAATAAGCAAAATTATTCTATAATGGTTTACTTGCATTTGTAGTTCACTGATTCATTCTTTATTTTATTACTGAGCTCAACTCCATTTAAATAAATGTCAGTGGGTGAAATGATAACTTTGTCTAAATTCAGTTTTATTTATTTTGACTGTGATAGTTATGTTGTTCTATCTGACTGATTCAGGGATAGTTAAACTCTGGTTTAGAGGCAGCTGTTTTTCTCCTGTTGCCTGTCTTGGAGAATTCACTTTTTATCTCTCAGTGTGAGTTTCCTCACTCATAACTTGGAAAAAAAATCTACCTTGAAAGGTTGTTTTAATGATTAGAAATCATCTGTTTAAAGTGTACTTCATAACACAAATGCATAGTAGAAATAAACAAGAGAACCATTGACCCGGTCACAATAATCACCTTAATCACCATCATTATAAATATTAGTTCAAATTATTTTCTTTGTTATCTTATAAATACAAAAATGGTGTGCAAAAGGTACTTATTTCTATGTTAGATTTCTAAACATAAATTCCATATAATTTGAAAATTTGAGAACAGTGATCTATTCCTTCATATAACCACCTTATAATAACAGTCAGGTAATGTCTGATAAAATTAGAGAAACTGGCCAAAACATATTGATACTGAGATTAAAATGTTAAGAGCCTAATTTGGAAACATATAGCTATCTGACTAACTTTTTAAAATATTTTTTATTGATTTTTTACAGAGAGGAAGGGAGAGAGATAGAAAGTCAGAAACATCGATGAGAGAGACATCGATCAGCTGCCTCCTGCATGCCCCACGGTGGAGATGTGCCCACAAGCAAGATACATGCCCCCAACCGGAATTGAACCTGGGACCTTCCAGTCCACAAGCTGATGCTCTATCCACTGAGCCAAACCGGTCTCAGCAGTCTGACTAACTTTTAATTTCATCTTATTTCAGATTGCTATGATATAAATAAAATATCATCTGTCTGGCAGACTCTTTAGTTTCTATGAAGATGGTTTATGTTAGTTAAGCACGACCCTTAAGACAGCAAAAGGTAAGATTTAATTATCCCTTTGATAGCAAACTGACATGAAAATATTGTACAGGGTAATTTTACATGGATGCAATTGACTTGAATATAGTTATGAAATGTAGTCACCTTAGAATGTTTTATTTTGTTTTATTTCATATTTTTAAGCCCCTCAAGCACATTTCATATTTTCTTCTCACACACATTCAGTTGTGTTGATTAAGTACTCTGACTCCACATTTTATATTTGGCCCCTCCCTATAAATATATTTTTATATTAATTACTGTTACTAAGAAAACACTGTTTATATTTTAAAATATCCTTAATGGAGATCTCAAGGCTTGATTATAGCAGTGTATATTCGTCATTTGTTCAAATTAAATAGAATATCAACAATTTACCTAGTTGTGTGATTAAGTATCCCTAATCTTAAATCAAAGGTGACTATTGCATTTGTACTCAATACTTCACAAAGAACACTTAAATAATATTTAATTTGAAAAACAAATATCTGGAACCCATATGTCATCTCTTTTTACTTTCGTTGTTTTACTGCTCAGATGTTCTGGTGACATTATAAAATAATTTTATATTTAAATAAAAACCTCTCAATTTTATGAACGCTGATCTCATATTTTTTTCAGCTGAAAATTAGTATATATTTAAATGAAAGAATCATGTGTTTTCAAACCCTGACATCATGATGAAACCATAACCACATATATATGTCTAATATGCAAAGCGTGCCCTCAGGAATTTGACAGGGAGACCCGGAGTTCGATTGCTCAATATGATGTGTGCTGTCTACCAGCGGGTGGTGTGGAACAAAGGAAGGCCCAGCCAGCAGCCGGGGAAAGGGAGGCCCAGCTGGCAGCAAAAAGGTACCAATCGGCCCTGATCACCAGCCAGGCTTGTGAACTCTAACCGTGCATAAATTTCGTGCACCAGGTCTCTAGTAACCACACATATTTGTAAGACATTAGTAGGAATTCATGAATCACATTTGGAATCACAGTGAAAACATTTTTTAAAAAAGGAAATTTAGGTCTAATTAAATATGTAGCATCATCTCTCAGCACAATATAAAAGGCAATCATATTAATTTTTAAATTATGTACAATAATTATATATTAAAAGTATAACTTATTTGACTTAGACTATTAATTCTATAAGGCAATATAATAAGAGTGTCACATTAAAAGTAACACAATATAAAATTACAGAGTAATCATTATTTTCCCTTTTTTTCAGAATAAAAGATGATTATTATCTATTTTTAACATTTGCTTTTTAAAAAAACTAAAAAGGAGAATATCCATTAAAATAAAATGTATTAGTTCTGTAGTACTCCTATTTTTAGGGATTCTACCAATAGTTCCAATTATTTTATAATATTATACTATTTTCTTTTCTTAAGCTTATATCAGTATTTCTATGGTCTGTGTGATTATAATTACATTTCTTAGCCAGATGAGTTTATTATGGATAATAATGGCACCATCTCTTACAAATAAAAATCACCACACAGAAATCATAGATTGCTCCCCAAATGAAAAGAAATCATCAGAAGAAATGTGGATAAAAGTTTATTTTCTCATTCTTTATGGTGTTGTAAAAACACTTTGGATGAAAACCTGCGGACATAAAGTCAACATAATAATATGATTAAGAGATATTTCTTGGCCTTTCCAAAAGAAAAATGTTCCATTAATTAAAAATTCTCTTTCATTACTGAAGTTTTTCAACACAGAGACACTTTTGTCCCCTTTGTGAGGCCTGATCCCAAATCACTTAAGTGAGCATCTTTGTGTCTTGTAGACTTTTTATATTTCCCCATTAATTTGATCTTTTTTTGGATTCTGGATATTTTAATTGTGTGTTCTATTGTTAAGACTTTACTTTCATTTATTAAAAAAATGTGTTTTTTTTAAGTAACACAAGGAAGGTTCTGAGGAGCAAGAGACGAATTGGCTCATTACTGCTGGGTGAAAACTATTATGATGGCCAGATTTCTCAGAGGGGGAGACTGTTTTCTATAAAAGTCTCAACCTTGCATGTTCTACATTCAACTTTCAGAAGGATGGATAGCAAAAAAAATGTCCATAATCCCCAAAGAATCAGCAGAGACAATTTTCTAAAGAAAGGTACTCATTATTTATTCTGCAATTGCTATTTATGTCAACAGAGAGAATTAAAGCAGTGCCATTCTCTGAGAAGGAGCTTAGACTTATGTGCAGAATGCAGAGCCTGAAGACTGGAGAACTGGTGACTTCTCTTGGCTTTTGATAAAAAACTGTCAAAAGTCAGTACTAATCTCAGAAGCTAAGGACTTGGCATATTGAGGTTAAGACTGGTCTCTGGGTTGGTCATTCAGCTTTGCTCTGGAATCACATAGTAAACTTTGAACTCTTGCCAAGAAATACTAATGATGACATCATTTGGAAGCTGAAATAGCCTGAAATGTATAGTTGGCTTCTTTGATTTTCAAATGAAGTCTACACAGATTTAAGTTACTTGCCTCAATGCTTTAGTTAATTCATGACAGGATGAAGTCTAGAAACATGGACTGTTTTTACTCCATAATACCTCAATTGTTTTGATCAAAGGTCCAGAAAAGATTGGGTGGAGGAAGAGAGATTATCATATATTTTTCTTAATATAAAAATTCAGAAAGTATGCCTGCCAAGTTAACAGAATAGCAATAACTTTTCTTTTTAATCCATTTATTCATTGGGGAAAGTTTGTGACACTCCTATAAGAAGTTTGGCACTGTGGTAGGGCTCGAGGACAAATAAATAAATCAGACCCCTGGCTTATTTCTTCTTTTATGGGGTTGCTATTATAGATAGGAGGGGGTTTTGTAATGGACTTAGAAAGGAACAGAAGAGCCTAATTAAGTTTCCTTTGGAAAGGTGAGAATTTACACTAGCTTGTCTACATGAGACCAACTGGGGGAGCATCACCCATATATCCTATCTAATAAAGAGGGAATATGCTAATTGACTGCCATGTCCACAAAGATGGCAGTGCCTATAGCCACAAGATGGCAGCTCCCCATTCCCTGAGCCCAGTGGTTCTCAACCTTCCTAATGCTGCGACCCTTTAAGACAGCTCCTCATGTGGTGGTGACCCCCAACCATAAAATTATTTCCATTGCTACTTCATAACTGTAATTTTGCTACTGTTATGAACTGTAATGTAAATATCTGATATGCAGGATGTATTTTCATTGTTACAAATTGAACATAATTAAAGCATAGGGAGTAATCACAAAAACAATATGTAATTATATATTGTGAAATATTTATTTCTAATTACAAATAAATGAAATTTTGTCTTGAATCATGGTATAGCATGGGCAATATTCTTCATATGACAACAGTAAACTACATTGATACAGTTTGCTACTCTAAGGAGCGGTGTGTTGGTTCCTAAACCATGGGAAATAGGTGTTTTCCAATAGTCTTAGGCAACCCCTGTGAAAGGGTCGTTCGACCCACAGGTTGAGAACCACTGCCTGAGCCCCACTGGAGCAGCAGACAGGTCCAGCCACTCCATGCTTGCCTCCAAAATCCCCCAGGCCCCTTAGCCCATCATCCAACCAGGGCGGGCCTGAGGCACAGGTAAATAGGGCTGGCTGAGTCTTGTGCTGCCAGCAGTGGCAGCAACAGAGATGTGATGGGGGTGTTGCCTTTCCCTGATCACCAGGTTGCCTTCTGCCCCTCAGGTCGTCCAGACTGTGAGAGGGAGCAGCCCGGGCTAAGAGACCCTCCCTCCAGTGCATGAATTTTCATACATTGGGTCTCTAGTGTACATATAATCCTCTTTACTTGGGTTACAAGATAAACAGTGGAACACTTTGTCTTCTTTGTTCCTCACTTAGAAAATTCAACAGTGTTATACAAGAAGAATTTAAATACTTTTCCTAAAGTCATCAGATGTATGAGTGGTAAAAGCATAAATAGAAACCAGATAATCTGACCCCTGGCTCTGTGTTATTCTTACAACACTATTCTGATATCAGAGTGGTGTTAATGCCTCCCTCCGTACTTGCTTTTTTACACCAAAATCAGAATAAAGTTTAATAAATTAGAGGAATCTCATTCAATAATATTATCAATTTATTTAGGATCGATTTTACTAGGTTTTTGTGTTAAACACTTTAGAGTGATTATCTCAATTAATTACTAAATGCCCTAAAAATACTCCTGTGAAATACCAATTGCTCTTTTGCAACTTGTAGCTTTCTTTAGAAAACCTTTCCTAAGTATCCTCCAGCCATATCACAGTGATCATCGCTTGTTTTGTATCATCAATATGCGCCTCAAATATATACCATACACGTATAAGGGCTAATATTTACCACCATAGATATATGATTATTATCCTCTGTATGGAAACAGAAATTCAGAAAAATCAGGTGATCTAAACAAATGCAGCACATGTGGGCAAAGGTAAAGACTCACACTAAATGCTGGCTGATTCCAAAGCACCTCCTCTTAATCTTATGAATTACATTTCTATCTGTCATTTCCCACATATTGATGATACAAAACAAGTGGTGGTCACTCTGATATGGCTGGAGAATAGTTAGAAAAGGTTTTCTAAAGAAAGCTACAAAGTGCCGAAACCAGTTTGGCTCAGTGGAGAGAGCTTCGGCCTGCAGACCGAAAGGTCCCAGGTTTGATTCCAGTCAAGGGCATGTATCTTGGTTGTGGGCACATCCCCAGTTGGGGGCAAGCAGGAGGCGGCTGATTGATGTCTCTCTCTCATCAATGTTTCTAACTCTCTATCCCTCTCTTTTCCTCTCTGTAAAAAAATCAGTAAAATATATTTTTAAAAAAATAAAGAAAGCTACAAGGTGACTTGAGTTTCAAGAGAGCAATTGGTATTTTACCGGATTTATATGTCATATTTTTCTAAGTGAATAAATTGAGACTAGAGAAGTTAAATCTCATATAATAATATAATCAACATCCTTGTGGTTTTAGAGTTGAGCTCTAATTAGACTTAGTCCTCTCTCCACAATGTCCTTGTTTATTCAGGCTTAGTATTCAGAAGGTAGCACAAACACCCATATATCCAACCTCCTGTTAACACTAAAATCATTAGCTAGACAATACTCTTTCCCATTTGGGGTGGAAAAATTTTCACAAACTAAGCACATTCAAGTGATGCCAATTCTCCTGGTTAAAATGTCAGGCTATGAGGAAACAAAACAGAGATAAGACGAAAATGCCAATTAATAAAATATTCGTTCTGAGCAGACCTTTCTGAAGAAAGACAAGTTCAGGTTGCCCTAGGCATGTGCTTTGGAACTCTCTAGAATGAGTGTAAGTAACTTTTTCTTTTTTCCAGAGTCCAAGAGTCATAAACCATCTTCCTCTGAGATGGAGATAGACTTTGCTGGGTTGGCATGCCCTCCAGTAGTATAACATTGGGCGATTCTCCTAAATCTTCCAGCCACGCTTTATTTATCTGCAAGATGGATGGGCATCAGCTATTTTGTAGGGTCGGTATGAGGACTGAATATAATAAAGCAGGTAAAATGTTTTATAAAGTTCGGTAGTACAGTCGTAATCCTGCTTTCACCCAAAGCACAACTGCTGACTAAGTACAAGCAGATTGAAGACCATAAATACTTCTTCAGGGCAATCATCCCTGCTCCAGTGAAACCCAGGGATACTGCTCCATGTTCCACCCTGTCTTAGTATTGAGAGGAATTAGTGGTAAGTTCTTGGGTTCATGAAGTGATGGATGATTAACTAATTAAGAAATATTCTCTTTCTAATCTATCTCAGAAAAAAAAACACATTACCTACTTGATTCAATGAGCAAATTCCTTGTTTCAGGGAAGCTAGCAAGAGAAAAAGAAAAGGATGGAAAGCGATGAGGCATCCAATCAAAAGTATTTTGGAAATCTTTAAAAAGATCTAGGAAATAGAAGAGATTTCTAATGGGATCCTGGGCTCCGATTTTCTGTTCTCAATTAGTTAATGCATTTCATTCTTTCATCAATTACAGCCCATAAAAGCCTCGGTATTACTTCCCATCAGGTCTGCTTTTCCTCTCCTGGAATAGGATCCCAATGGGAAAACGAAACAACAACAACAAAATTGCTTCTCAGAAACATAGGATGAATGTGCTCTGAGAAATACCACTGGCAGCACAAGTTCCCTTCATAGGGAAAATAAAAAGAAATCACTTCCTATATCTTCAGAATTTGAGACCAACTGTAAATCAGCTGATGGCAGAAGGACCCCAAGGGAGGAAAAGTAGCTTCATCCTTTCATTGGCTGTCATTTTCTAGCAGTGTCCACTTCATGCTACAGCCCACCCTTCTTATTCTTTGCTTTGCTTTTAGAAATATAGGTTTCATTTGCAAGTGAAGAATCAAAGTACATAATTCTACATAGAAAAAGAGTAAAGCACCAGAAAATACTATCCTGAGACATGGGTTTTCTTGCCTTAACAGTCAAGTCATAGGTCCAATATCAGTAAGCAACTAAATATGGAGTATGTTAGATAATTTTCTTTAAAGAGGGAAGCAGAGATCTGGATGTTTGGGAGAATGCAAATGCATATATATATCTTCATAATATTTATAATTTTCTTTGCCTTCATTGAATAAACTCAGGAATATCTGTGCCTAAATAGAACTATCAAATCTAAAAATACCAAGGGATCTTCCAGCTATTTTTTATTTTTTATTTATTTTTTAAAATATATTTTTTGATTTTTTACAGAGAGGAAAGGAGAGGGATAGAGAGTTAGAAACATCAATGAGAGAGAGAGAGACATCGATCAGTTGCCTCCTGCACGACCCCTGTTGGGGATGTGCCCGCAACCAAGGTACATGCCCTTGACCGGAATCGAACCCGGGATCTTTCAGTCCACAGGCCGATGCTCTATCTGCTGAGCCAAACTGGTTTTGGCTATTTTTTAAATAGATGAGGAAACTGAAGGCCTTTTGCCTTTTTATTAATATTTGTACATCAAAATACCTTGAACACATCATTATATGTAATGATATGTTCAAGTCATTACAGTTTGGTCCTAATACCTTAAAATAGATCCGCAGATGTTATTTGGGAAAAAAAGAAAAAGGAAGTTGCTCCCATCATTGACCCAATTCAGTATTTCTGAATTAAGACTCAAGGGGAGCACCTGAAATAAGGGAAATAATGGGTTTTAAAATGTAATTCCATCACATAGGGATTCTCTGCGAAGTATTTTGTTCTCCCATCTCTGCTTTTTATGATTCTACGTTAAATATATCTGTGATCAGACCATGTCAGACCCTGGGTACCAGCACTTTCTAAACTCAGATGACAAATATCCTTTTGTGTTTCCAGCCCAGCAGGAGTCTAACCACTGGTGAAGAAAAATAAGGTTATTCTCTTGATAGCTAGTTCCTCAGTAATTGACCTTCTGTCCACAAAGGTCTTGTTTCAAATGACAAATGGCTTTATTACATGAGATGAACGGGGTGAGTGGAGAGAACTAACGGCGCGTTTTCTTTGAGTCAGGCAATGACTCAAAATGAGGGAGTCCTTTACAATATGGTACTTTACAATATGGTACTTACAGCCTTCCAACAATTGAAATAGCTCAGAAAGAGGAGGAGGAGGAGGAGGAG
>PVJN01046146.1:0-16559 GCA_004026805.1 Lasiurus borealis
TCCGAGCTCAGCTTCCTCTTGGGCAAAAAAAAAGGAAGGTTACACAGGGCCTCTCTCACCACCAGGTGGTGGTTGGGAGGGTAGAATGGCCTGCCGCCCAGGAAGGCCTGGCACCTGGGCAGTGAGTGCCCTGGGTCAGTCTGCTGCTGCCTGTTCCCCCATGAGTGTTCAGAAGCTGCCAGGATCCAGGCTGGGAAGGAAGGCGAGTGAGTGAGGGATGGTGGCGGCTGCCCTCGGCGCTCCCGTTGAGACAGGCATCCTGGGTGGCCGGGTGGTAGGTTCAGGGACGAGGTCCAAGGTCATCCTGGTGCTGTGTTGCCAGGCTGGGGCTTAGAACCAGCCGGCCGCGGAGTGCCCCCTGGTGGAACAATATCGCTGCTCCCGGGAATGAAAAGTCTCCCCTTCCGTCCAGGCTACGCCAATGAGGTGGGGGAGGCCTTCCGCTCCATGGTGCCCGCATCGGTGGTGTGGCTGAGCTATGGGGTGTCCAGCTCCTACGTGCTGGCCGATGCCATCGACAAAGGCAAGAAGGCAGGAGCGGTGAGTGCCAGCCTGCCCCTCGGACAACCACCCCCTCCACCCACCGCCCCTGCAGGCCATTCCCCTGGAGCAGCGGTTCTCAACCAGTGGGTCTCGACCCCTTTGGGGGTCGAATGACACTTTCACAGGGGTCGCCTAAGACCAGCAGAAAACAGATACTTACATACTGATTCAAAATAGTAGCAAAATTACAGTTATGAAGCAGCAATAATTTTATGGGTGGGGGGTCACCACCACATGAGGAGCTGTATTAAAAGGAAGGTTGAGAACCACTGCCCTGGAGGGTTACCCTCACTGTGGACAGTCCCTGCCCAGTCCTGTTTGTAGCCCCCCGCCTCCCACAGCCTTACCCTGTTTCCCCGAAAGTAAGACATCCCCTGAAAATAAGACCTACTTCCAGTTTTGCCTCTCGCTGTAACATAAGGCATGCCTCAGAAAATAAGATCTCGCCAATAATAAGGCCTCCCCCAGAACATAAGGCCCTCGAAGCTACTGTCAGGCGCCCGACCCCTGATTTAAAGAGACCTCGCCCTGCCTGAACAGCTCCGGCTGTGCTGCGGCCCATCAGTGAGCTGGTTTGTGATGACAACGACTACCGTCCCGTAGACAGATCATACATTTCCTTTTTTTTTTAAATATATTTTATTGATTTTTACAGAGAGGAAGGGAGAGAGATAGAAAGTCAGAAACATCGATGAGAGAGAGAGATCGATCAGCCGCCTCCTGCATGCCCCACAGTGGAGATGTGCCTACAAGCAAGGTACATGCCCCCGACCGGATTCGAACCCGGGACCTTTCAGTCCGCAAGCCAACGCTCTATCCACTGAGTCAAACCGGTCTCGGCTTTTTTTGTCGTTGTTGTTCAACAATAAATGTGTACTGTCTTCTTCTTCATGGAAAAATAAGACATCCCTTGAAAGTAAGACCTAGCGCCTCTTTAGAAGCAAAAATTCATATAAGACACTGTCTTATTTTTTGGGGAAACAGGGTACCTGTGACATTTGTTTATACCCCAGTCCTGCATGTGGATAAGTCTACCCCCGCCCCCACAAAATGTGGTGTATGGTCTAGTCCAGATCCCAACACTCAATATTAGTAGGGTTTGTCCCAGCTCCCCCTCCATCCTCTCCCTCACCCCCCCTGCCCTCCACCTCCCCCTACTTCCCTCTCCCTGGTTCAGCCTCATGCCGCAGGGCTCCAGGGCTCTGCCGCCCCCGCCGCCGCCGCTGAGTTCAGTTTCTCTTGCGCCCGCCAGGTGCCAGGCCCTGAAGCCGGCCGCAGCACCCGGGTGACCGTGGCCGTGGTGGACACCTTCGTGTGGCAGGCCCTGGCCTCGGTGGCCATCCCGGGCTTCACCATCAACCGCGTGTGCGCGGCCTCTCTCTACGTCCTGGGCACCGCCACCCGCTGGCCGCTGGCCGCCCGCAAGTGGACCACCACTGCCCTGGGGCTGCTGGTCATTCCCGTCATCATCCACCCCATCGACAGGTGGGCGCTGCTCCGGGCCTCGGGGTCCCTCTCTCTGCAGACGGCGGGAAGCCCCGGGAGGCAGGGGTGGGTGGACCCACTTTGCACAGAACGATCACAGTGAAGCGGGGGGAGGGGGGGCTGGCACGCGGGGCTCCGGAGGTAGAAGGGACAGGCCTTGCTCTTGGCATATGATCTGGCAGGCATTTTGGCAGTGAAGGCAGAGGCCGGCGGTGCCTGGAGGATATAGGACACAGGACAAGTAAATTCCCAGAATAAAAAAAAAAAAAAAACACACACAAAACAAAAACATGCAGTGTTACAAAACAAGCAGAGGCAGGCGGGAACAGGTGCACCCCGGAGGGTTTTAGCGACAGAAGCGGGAATTGTTTGGTGAAACTGAAAAAAAAAAAAAAGTCATTAAGCTGCTTTCAGGCTCGGCTGGATCTAGGCACCCAAATGATGTCATTAGGGGCCTGGATCTCGCCACTTTGCTGCCCTTTTCTCCACCCCACCCTCCATGTTGGCTTCACCCACTTTTCCCTGTTTGGGAGCAGAGATGGCCCCCAGCAGCTCCAAGCTTAGCAAGCCCCAGAGGAATCTTAGTAGTGGCAGCAAAAATCCCAAGGAAGGCTGTCATTGGTCCCCTTATAAACTGGGTATCCGCCCCTGAGCCAGTTGCCCTTTTCTGATTGGCCAGGCTTGGGTCATGTGCTTGTACTTAGAACCAGTGATGGGGCTGGACCAACATGGGGTGGGCGGAGTCTTTGTCCAATGGGACGGAGCTGACTGACCCTGAGACAGACCATGAGGGAGTCTTTTACCCTCTCTGTGCCTCAGTTGTCCTGACTTTTATTTATTTATTTTATATATATAACCTTTCACAGAAAGGAAGGGAGAGGGAGAGAGAGTTAGAAACATCAATGAGAGAGAGACATAAATCAGCCGCCTCCTGCACGCCCCCTACAGGGGATGTGCCCTCAACCAAGATACATGCCCTTGACCGGAATCGAACCTAGGACCTTTCAGTCCACAGGCCGACGCTCTCTCCACTGAGCCAAACCGGTTTCAGCGGTTGTCCTGACTTAATAAGGAAGAGGGTGATTGATGGCTGCCACTGGGTCCTTGCATCCAGAGAGTCCTTCCCCTAGCCCTGACCTCCTGCCTCCCATTCCCCCATCGGTCCCTGGCTCATCCCCCTCCCTCGCCCCCCCAGGTCGGTGGACTTCCTCCTGGACTCCAGCCTGCGCAAGCTCTACCCCTCCGTGGAGAAGCCCAGCTCCTCCTGACCACAGCCGGGCACCTGGCACCTGGCACCTGGCCCCCGGGGGTGGGCCCACTCCCTGCTTTCCAACCTCCTCCTCCTGCCAGGGGATTCGTGCGTGGCTCCTTTTGGGTGGTCCAAGACCCTGGCTGCTGAGTGGGTGTGAACTGGATGAAAACCACTACAACGGCCTCAAGGAGCAGCAGCTGCCACAGCGACTCGGGGGCAAGAATTCTGAACCCCAGAATTTCGTGATGTACCGAGTGGCCGTGGGCCCGGGTGGGCCCCGCCCTGTCTCTCTGACAGGAAATTAGCATCCTCCCGTGGAGGATAAGGGGACTGAGCTCAGAGAGGGCAAGGAACATGGCCAAGATCATCACTTGGCCAGCCGGGGACCCGGGACTCCCAGCGGCTCAGCCACGTCAGCCCACGGCCGCGTGGCGGGGGACAGAGGAGCGGCAGGCACCGGGGGACCCTGCAGCCTGAGCCTCTGGCCAGCCCGTCCCCGGGGCAGGGGCTGCTGGGGCCCGGCGGGAAGGCAGGACAGCCGTGGCCTAATAAATCCTCAAGAAGCGTCGTTTTCTTCTCTTCTGCTGGGGAGGAGCAGGGATGGGGTGGCTGGTGGAGAGCAGGGATGGGGGTCCTCCGAGGCGGAGGCTGGCGGCTCGGACCAGGTATCCGCACCGTGGCCAGTGCTGGGCCTTCCTGGTCCCTGCCCGCCCACCAGCGTCCCCTGCAGACACGCTGGGGCGCCCTTTCATACAGCTCCTCATGTGGTGGTGACCCCCAACCATAAAATTATTTTCTTTGCTACTTCCTAACAGTAATTTTGTTGTAAATTGTAATGTAAATATCTGTGTTTTTTAATGGTCTTAGGCTACCCCTGTGGTGGGGTCGATGGACCCCCAAAGAAGTCGCGACCCACAGGCTGAGAACTGCTGCTGTAGGGTCACCGATCAGACCCAGCCCTGGTCTGCTCTCCCCTCTCCAGAGGCAGCCGCACAGGAAGGAGGCAGGGGCCTGGGCTGCACCCCCTGCTTGTCCGGAACCCGTGCTCCAGGGGTGCGCCCGCCTGTGGCTGCTGCCCCAGCACCCGATGCTCGGGCTCAGGCCCTTGTCCTCTCCCTGGCTGCTCCCTCTCCCTGCAGTCGCTTCTGTCCCCAGTTCTCTACCCCCACATCTCCTCTCTCTCCCCTCCAGTCAGCGGTTTGCCGACCCTGCCCTAGAGCATGCTGGGAGTCAGGTCCCTCCGGGGCCACTGTCAGGCCACGGCTCAGCATGGCCACAAGGAGGCAGCATCTCCCAAGGCGCCCATGTCTGCCGGTTCAAACTGCTCCCCAGGTTACTGCGAGCGGCACCTACCAGTGTGAGTGAATGGCTCCCAGAGGGTGCCGGGCCCTGTGCGCGGTGCTTCCTGAGATGTGTGTGGCCCGTTTACTCCTGGCCACGCATCCTGAAGAGGTCCTTGTTTCCTGGAGTCAGCGTCGCTGGCCCAGACTCACCCAGAACGAACCCTGGCCCTTGACCTTCCCACGGCCTCGCCTCCTTTCCCCCAGCCCAGTGCTGATTCCCTGACTACTGCCTTCCAGCCCCCCCAGCTCTCCACGTCGGGGTCACGGGCACACCGACTCACAGGCTGTGTGACCAAAGACAAGTCACCCAACCTCTCTGAGCTTCAGTCTCCTTGCTACAACTCTACCTGATGACTTCTCGAAGCTGCCCTGAGGATTATGGGAGAAATGGTTCCTGAAGGCATTCAGCCAGGGCAGGGGCTCACAGGGCGAGCTCCACAAACATTTTTTTCCTTTCTTTCTTTAATTTATTTTAAAAAATATATATTTTATTGATTTTTTTCACAGAGAGGAAGGGAGAAGGATAGAAAGTCAGAAACATCGATGAGAGAGAGACATTGATCAGCCGCCTCCTGCACGCCCCACAGTGGAGATGTGCCCGCAAGCAAGGTACACGCCTCCGACCGGAATCGAACCCAGGACCTTTCGGTCTGTAGGCCGACGCTCTATCCACTGAGCCAAACCGGTCTTGGCTCTTTCTTTTAATTTATTGTTATGGATTTCAGAGAGGAAGGGTCAGGAAGAGAGAGACACATCAGTGATGAGAGGGAATCACTGATTGACTGCCTCCTGCACACCCCCTACTGGGGATTGAGCCCCCAACCCGGAAGGTGTCCTGACCAGGAATCAAACTGTGACCTCCCGGTTCATAGGTCGATGCTCAACCACTGCGCCACAGCGGCCAGGCAACATTGGCTGTTCTTTCTTTTTTTTTTTTAAAGGTTTACTCTTTTTTAAATAATATATTTTATTGATTTTTTACAGAGAGGAAGGGAGAGAGATAGAAAGTCAGAAACATCGATGAGAGAGAGACATCGATCAGCCGCCTCCTGAACGCCCCACACTGGAGATGTGCCCGCAACCAAGGTACATGCCCCCGACCGGAATCGAACCTGGGACCTTTCAGTCCGCAGGCCGACGCTCTATCCACTGAGCCAAACCGGCCTCGGCTAAAATTTTTTTTTTTTTTTTTTTTTAAAGAGAGAGCAATGTCTCTGGAGCAGAGAAAAGGCAAACAAAAAAACACCTTGGGTTTTGGAGCCGCTCCTGGGCAGCTGGGTGATGTCAGGGGAGTGACGTCACCTCTCGGGGCCTTGGCTCCCTGGTCCATCCGGGGGCCTCGATGAGCAGCCCCAGGGGGAGTGAAACGAGCTAAACTCATAAAGCGCTCGACACTCTGCGTGGTACATAGAGAGCCCTCGCCAAATGATAGCTCTGATATTATTACCATTATTATTATTATTATTATTATTATTATTATTATTATTGTTATTATCGCCAGACAGCTGCTAGAGTCAGATAGGACTTCCTTTGCGTCTAGGAGAGTTCCCTTGTTTAAAACACAAGCTGTAAGTTCCGAGGGAAAGAAACGAGGGTGGGAGTGGTGGATGGGGGAAGCTCTTCACTCTGAATCAGAGTCTCCATGGGGGCATCTCCTACCTACGGGAGGGAGCAGCCAGGGCCAGACTTCCAGACTTCCTGCGGCTGAGTGAGTGCCTGAGTCTCCAGGATAGCCCAGCCCCTTGCAGGACGCGGTTCCTGTCCAGGGTGCTGAAATCTGCCCCGGGTAGGCAGGCTCCTTCCTGTCATACCCGTCCATGATCACCGGCTCCCTACCTCCATTCAACTTCACAAGGACACACTGTGAAGTTGTACTCCTTACCTATATACACTGATCTCTGGACGCATAATAATTGGCCCATTCAGTGAATATATAGCTATAGATATATAGATATATAGGTATATATGTATATAGATATGTAGGTATGTAGATATGTAGGTATATAGGTATATAGATATATAGATATATAGATATATAGATATGTAGATATGTAGATATGTAGGTATGTAGATATGTAGATATATAGATATATAGATATATAGATATAAAGGCCCAGTGCATGAATTCGTGCATGGTTGGAGCCTGGCCAGGGATAAGGGCACATGGGTGGTTGGCTGGCCTGCCTGCTGGTTGAACTTCTGGTCTAGGGGACAATTGACATATTAACCTTTTATTATATAGGCTATATATAGTAATCTGAGTGGCCAGATTACTATGCGTTCAGAGATCATAATAATCTGGCCACTCAATGTATGCTATCTAGGGAGTAGAAGTAAAAAAAAAAAAAAAAAAAAAAAAAAAAAGATACATCTCCAACCCAAATTGCTCATAGTTCTTTTCCGTTTAATATGTTTTCATTGATTTCAGAGAGGAAGGGAGAGGGAGAGAGAGAGAGATAAAAACATCAATGCTGAAAGAGAATCATTGACTGGATGCCTCCTGCACATCCCCTACTGGGGATGGCATCTACCACCTAGCCACGTGCCCTGACCCGGAATTGAAACGTGACCTCCCGGTTCATAGGTCGGCGCTCAACCCCTGAGCCACGCGGGCCAGGCTCATAGTTTTTAGGGAAGGAATTCAAGCATCTTAGGAGATGGGAGGGCAAAGGGTAGGCGATTCCTTTTCCTACTTCCGGGGTTCCAGTGACCTCACCCTCTTCCCGTGACCCCCGGCTTCTTTCTCTTCTGCCACACTGGCCTCCTCCCAGGCTGTGTCTCTCAGACCTTTCCTGATGTGACCTCAGCCTCTGAATCTTCCCCCACAGTGGCCCTTTCTCTACTCGCTACGGTCAGGGTCAGGGGAACTAATGATCAGTGTCTGGTGCGAGGACAGGATAGACGTAGAAACACAGCAGCGGGTCGGAGGTCCCGAGCAGAGGCGCGGCACCTAGATGGGGGTGAGCTCCTCGTCGTACTTCTGCATGCCCTTGTCCGGGAGCAGGACCTCCACCGTGAAGCTGATCTTCTTGGTGTGGACGAAGCTATAGGTGTTGTCAAAGCGCAGGACGTCTTGGGGGACAGAGGGACAGAGGGACAGAGGGACAGGCAGGTGACTGGGCCTGGCTTTACACTCCCGTGTCCCTCCCTGGCCCAGCCACGGGGGAGGGCCGGCTGTGTTTCCCCCCTTCCTGTGTTTGCCAAGCCGGGCCAGGTTCCCACCACTCCTGTTTCCTTCCCCATGGGAACTGCCGCCGCCGCCCAGCGGGGCCTGTAAACAGACACTGGCCGCCTCCTGGCCCGGGGCCCAGCCTGGCTCTGGTTGCACACACTGGCCACGGGAACCAGGGCCACCCATCCCATTGTCTTCACACCTGGACGCTTGCGTCATGGGAGGCTGGCGGGGGGAGGGGAGAGGAAGGGCCAGGGGGAGTGTCAGGGGCCCTCCCAGCCCCTGGGATTCTGGGACAGGCCTGGACATGCCCTCTGCCTCCCCACGGGCACCCCAATGTGCAGGGCTTGTAATCTCTGCCTCACGGGTGGAGCAAACCAGGGGTCCAGACAGGAAAGACGTTCGCCCAAGGTTAACCCGGCTAGCACGAGGCTGAGGTGGCTCCTGGCCCCCCACGCACTGTGTGGCTCTGGACAAGCTGGCGTACGTCACCGAGCCCAGCTTCCTCCAGGGAGAGTGACCCTGTCCCATCATCTCTTGCCTGCATCCCGTGAACCAAGGGTTCTCAACCCCTCTAGGGTCCTTGGGTCTCTTGGTTCTCAGACCAAACAAGCAGCTTTCAAGCCTGGCCAGTTTGGCTCAGTGGATAGAGTGTCTGTCAGCCTGTGGACCAAAGGGTCCTGGGTTCAATTCTGGTCAAGGATGTGTACCTTGGCTGCAGGCTCCTCCCAGGCCAGGGATCTGGTTGGGGCCCGTGCAGGAGGCAACCAATCAACCAATCAACCCATCGATGTGTTTCTCTCACATCCATGTTTCTCTCTAAAAAAAAAAAATCAATGGGGCCAAAACCAGTTTGGCTCAGTGGATGGAGCATCAGCCTTCAGACTGAAAGGTCCCAGGTTTGATTTGGTTCAGGGGCGGCATGTACCTTGGTGGAGGGCACATCTCCAGTAGGAGGCGTGCAGGAGGCAGCCGATGGATGTTTCTCTCTCATCCATGTTTCTAACTCTCTCTATCCCTCTCCCTTCCTCTCTGTAAAAAAATCAATTAGCCAAAACCGGTGTGGTTCAGTGGATAGAGTGTCGGCCTGCAGACTGAGAGGTCTCAGGTTGGATTCCGGTCGGGGGCATGTATCCTGGTTGCGGGCACATCCCCAGTAGGGGGCATGCAGGAGGCGGCTGGTTGATGTCTCTCTCTCATCAATGTTTCTGGCTTTCTATCCCTTTCCCTTCCTCTCTGTGAAAAATCAATAAAAAAAATATTTTTAAAAAATCAATAAAATATATTTATAAAAATCAATGGGAACATGCCCTCGGGTGAGGAGTCACCGAAGGAGCAGTTTTGTGAGTGAATGGCACTGACCCAGACTGTGTGTGTGCCTGGGGCAGGGGGCAGCTTTGCCCCGGTTTCGTCTCTGTACGCTGGGACAGGTGGCTTCCGCTTTCTGGTGCTGGGTCCAGCAGGGGGCGCACTTACAGACGCCAGCTTCCGAGCAGGTGAGGCTCCCGTCCTCGGGCACCATGTGGGCGTTGTAGCGCTGGCTGGGCAGCACCTCCGTCATCTCCCCCGCTCGCTGCCGCTCCCCCATCTTGGTCTTCAGGAAAATGCCGAAGCCGATGTCCGCCCCGTCCGAATAGAACTGCCACCTGGATAGGGGTGACGAGCCAGGGACAAGTTAACGGCTCAGTCTGAAGGGTCCCCGGGAGGGTGGGGGGCTAGTACCCAGCCAGCGGGTGGTCAGTGGCCTGTCCCTACCTGAGGACACAGCCGGGGAACAGGATCTCATACTCCACTTGATGCGAGGAGCCGCGGCTGATCTGCACCGAGTGCTCGTACTGAGTCTTGACCTGGTCCCTCACGTACATGGACTTGGGGATCTCCCCACCGTAGTTGATCTGCGGACAGCGGGTGGCAGGGGCTGGCTCCCAGCTTCCAGCCACGGCATGGTTCCTGCTGGTGCATCTGTCTGAGATGCGTTCACCGTTTCCTGGAATATGCTGCTCATCCTGTCCTCTCCCCCCCGCCCACCCCTGACCCCCTCTCCAGGCTGGGTCAGAGCCTCTCCTCTGGGAACTTCCTTTTCCAGCTCATCCCTCTGGGCGGAAATGTCCTCGTTCCTCGTTCCGTGACGGCACAGCTGCTGAAAAGCAGGGCTGAGCCTGTGCAGTTCCACACCTCGCTCACGGGGGTCTCTCCATAAACATTGGTAGAATGAATGAGCGGCTGAGAAAGCAACCCAGCTCTACTCCCCTCCCCTCCCCGGCCCAGGGCTCTCTGTACCTTCGTCAAACATTTGGGGTTCCCATCTGGGTCAGTCATGGTCCCCCCAAACTGGACAGGCAGTTCCTCAGGGCTGATGGATTTCAGCAAACCTTCTTTCCAGTTGTCTGGGGTCAGAGGCGTTGGAGGGCAGTTATTGGGCAGGAAGGGAATCTTCCCTCCACTCCCACCACCACCACCACCACCACCAGGAGGACCTGAGCTTTAGGGAGAAACCATAGAGAAGCTAGGCTGCCGGGGCCCGTTCCCCAGCCTCCCAGGCCTCAGGCTGCAGGAAGCGTCTTCCAGCGTCACGTTGCTATGGAAATGTGTTTCCCCTTGGCTGATGGGTTTGCACATTTCTGAGAGTCTCCCAGTCATTGAATGAGAGTTGTTGAATTGCCTCACAGAAATGTGTCTTCTCGGAATGTATCTTGTTTTTATTGTTCACACCACTTTATAATCAACTTTTAAAAAGTTCAATGACATGCTGAAACCGGTGTGGCTCAGTGGATAGAGCGTCGGCCTGTGGACTGAAAGGTCCCGGGTTCGATTCCCGGTCAAGGGCATGTATCCTGGTTGCGGGCATATCCCCAGTAGGGGGCTTGCAGGAGGCGGCTGATTGATGTCTCTTTCTCATCCATGTTTCTAACTCTCAATCCTTCTCCCTTCCTCTCTGTAAAAAATCAATAAAATATATATATTTTTTAAAAAGTTCAATGACATCATTTTTCATGGCTGCCCAGTGATTTATCGTTATTTACTTATCCAATTCCTTCTTGTGGAGCCTCCCTTCCCTGAATCACGTCTCCTTTTCCTGCTCCCTTTCCTCATCTTCCTCAACCCAAATTGCCTTTACAAGTAATGAGATGATGAGAGTTGAAAGGACCCTGAGGCCCGGAGCCCAGAGGTTGACTAGCAACCAGCTGAAACCAATAAGGAGGAAGGTGTGAAAGCCTTAGTCGCCAATCTCGGGGAATAAGGCAGCGGTAACTGGGTAGACTTTACCCAGAAGTCTCTGCCTCTGGGTGATGTGTGGATCTCTGGGGGGAGCGATGGACCCACCTCACTCCAGAACTCCATGCACAAAGCTCAGGGGATGCAACCAGAACTACTTACTTCCCAGCACGACAATTTTCCTGCGAGTGTCTTCACTTAGGAAGGGCTTCATGAGGTTGTAGCCCACGGGGAACAGTTTGGTGGCTGGAGAGATACGAGCAGAGACAATGGGGAGAAAAGAGTTCCGTGGGCCCACCGTCTCCAGAGCCAACAATATGGAGGAATCGTGAATCACCTTAGCAAACTTCAGTGCCTTGCACCTGAAAAACCATCCAGCCAACAAGCCACAACTAACCAACCATTCCATCAATCATCCAGTCTCTCAACCAACCAACCAACCAACTAGCCAACAAATTTCCAATACATTCATTGTCTAACCAGCCCACCAACTGCCCATCAATCAATCAGCCAACCTAATAGTTGAACAACCAATGAACACACCAGCCAGCTACTCAGCAAACCAACAAGCCAATTAAACACCAGTTAACTGTCTAGCCAACCAATTAAACAACCAGCCAACTAACCAATCAACTGGCCAACCATCAAAAACATACATGCAGCCGAGACCGGTTAGGCTCAGTGGCTAGAACGTCGGCTTGCGGACTGAAAGGTCCCGGGTTCGATTCCGGTCAGGGGCATGTACCTTGCTTGTGGGCACATCTCCAGTGCGGAGTGTGCAGGAGGCGGCTGATCGATGTCTCTCTCTCATTGATGTTTCTGACTTTCTATCTCTCTCTCTTCCTCTCTGTAAAAAATCAATAAAATATATTTTTAAAAAAACCAACATACATGCACCCTTCCCTCCACCCACTTTAATGACAATCACCCAACTACCCCTGGATCATCCACATGGCCCCAGGCTTCAAGGAGTGGCAAACCCAGCCAGGAAAACAGGATGAATACACACAAGACAACTGGTGGCCCCAGGAGGCAGCAGCTAAGAAAGGCCAGGGGCAGTTTAAGAAGGGAGAGATCCTGAAGGCAGGAGAGCTGGGCAGGGAGGAGGAGGGAGGGCAGGTTCCTGAAAGAGCTGGGGCTGGAGCTGCCTCCTGGTGCAGTGAGGCCAGCCACAGAGGCTCCCATGCAGGGAGCTTGTCCTCTGTTCCCGGCACTCGAAGGGATGTGCATGCAGCCGAGAACCAACCTGTCTCCCTGCAACCCAGGGAAGGAGGCCCTGTCTCACCCCCCACCCCCCCCCGGGAACAGAAGAGGAAAGAGAGAAGTCACCGGCCACACACCTTTCAAAATGAACAGGGACTTCAGCGTCTCCGGGTAATTCTCTTCCAGGAGGCTAAAGAACTGTGGAACCAAGAAAGACCCCCCTCAGAGCCCGCACCTCATCTTCCCCAACCCCCGATCGCCTTTGCAATCCAGAGAACTGTGGAGGGTTCCCCTTCTGTCCATCACCTCTACTGGCCCCTGGAGGGCATGTCTCACCTCAGACTATGGCAACCATATCATAATAATCACTTAAAGTAAGATTACAGTAATGGCCGAAACCGGTTTGGCTCAGTGGATAGAGCATCAGTCTCCGGACTGAAAGGTCCCAGGTTTGGTTCTGGTCAAGGGCATGTATCCTGGTTGAGGGCACATCCCCAGAGGGGGCGAGCAGGAGGCGGCCGATCGATGTCTCTCTTTCATCGATGTTTCTAACTCTCTATCCCTCTCCCTTCCTCTCTGGGAAAAATCAATAAAAATTTTTTTTAAAAAAGATTACAGTAATGATAGTATTGTAATAATAATGACTACTACTTATTAAATGTTCAGTGTTTGCAAGCACAGTGTATACACTTTACATATTAACTCGCCGGAGTATCCGTGTATCCCTCCAAAATACAGACTGTCGTGATCCCCAATAACGTGCTCAATTCACAGAGCTGGGGGTGACGGGGCTGGAAAGGTCTTTGGAGGAAACTGGCCTGGATGGTCTCAATACAGCGTTGTCCCTGAGGCCTGGTCTGTGGGGTCTCCTAGGAAGCATGTCTCTGGGTCCTGAGTCACGTGCTGGGGCCCCGGAAGGCTACCACCTTTTACCAAATCTGGGCTGTGAGTGAGCAGCCAGGTCACAGCAAGCGGAGCCGGTCATTAAACCACAAAGTGGGTGCCCTGGGGCGTTCGCCTCCTCACCTCCTGGTACACGTCCACCAGAGGCTTCCAGAAGTGCTTCAGTCCCAGCCCCTCGCAGTCAAATATCATCACAATGGTATCGATCCTCCTCCCCAGCTGCAAGGACGAGAGCAAGGACCGGTTCCCAGGTTCAGGGTGCGGGCTCAGGACTCGGGGCACGGTGACGCCACCAGATGACACCTCAGGGTTTCTCCCAGCCCCCTACTCTGTCCTCAGATGAATGAATGAACAAGAGCCAACTATCAACAGGACAACGATGGACATCTCTTTGGAGAGCCACGTTTTTTAAACTTCAACGTCTTCTAACGCCACTTCTTCAACATAGACTCGCCCAGGCCGTGGTAGTTTGTGGAAGAGCCACCCTCCAGGGGCCAAAGAGCCGCATGTGGCTCTCGAGCTGCAGATTGCCGACCACAGTGCTAAGCCCTGCACTCGCATCATCTCACGGAATCTTTGCAACCACTACTTAGGATGAACCGTTTTCTAGGCGAGGAAACCGGCTCAGAGAAGTGAAGTGACTATTGGGGGTTGCACAGCTGGGAGGGAGCAGAGCTGGTGGTTGACCCCAGAGCCCTCTGACCATAAGAGCAGAACAGCTAGGTGCTCCTTCTGGGACCCTGGGACCCCCGCTGCCCACCCCGCCAAGCCCAGGCCTCACCCGCTCCGTCTGCAGGTCACACTCCTGCAGGATGCGCTCGCGGTCCCTCATCTTGGCCTTGAGCAGGTCCTGCTTGGTGACGGAGAAGAGCAGGCCTTTGGGGTCCAGCGGCCCCACGATGTCGTACCACACGGGGCAGCCGTCACGGTCATAGCCACACAAGCCCCCGGGCATGTACTTCTGGACCACCTGGCACCACACGGAGAGATACACGGAACCTGGCATGGTACACTCCCCGGAGACACCCCGGTGAGGTGCACCTGCGTGCCCCAGGCCTCGACACACTGGTGTCCAGGTGAGAAAACCGAGGGCCGGCAGGGGAGGGCCTGGGCAGCAGGTACACGGCAAAGCCAGGACCCGGCCCGAGGCCTCTGGGCTCCTTAGTTCTGCCCTGGATATACCTCACGCGTGTCCCTTTTCATGGAGGGACAAGTCGTGGGAAACATGGATTCTGAAGGTCAACCGACTGCTTTAGAGACAGACACGGCTGCTGCCCTACTGTGCATCCCTGAGCAAGTGCCCTGCCCCGCTCCTGCCCTCTCTGAGCACCAGTCCACCTCCTCTGCTGTCAAATGGTTTGGATCAGTGGTCGGCAAACTGCGGCTCTTTGGCACCTTGAGGGTGGCTCTTCCACAAAATACCACGGCCTGGGCGAGTCTATTTTGAAGAAGTGGCGTTGGAAGAAGTTTAAGTTTAAAAAATGTGGCTTGCCGAAACCGGTTTGGCTCAGTGGATAGAGCATCGGCCTGCGGACTGAAAGGTCCCAGGTTCCATTCCGGTCAAGGGCAAGTACCTTGGTTGCGGGCACATCCCCAATAGGGGGCGTGCAAGAGGCAGCTGATCGATGTTTCTAACTCTATCCCTCTTCCTTCCTCTCTATAAAAAATCAATAAAAATATATTAAAATTTGTGGCTCTCCAAAGAGATTTCAATCGTTGTGCTGTTAACAGTTGGCTCTGTGGACTAATGAGTTTGCCGACCACTGGTTTGGATAGTTCCTCCCTCGTGGGATTGCGGGGGACATTCCCCATTTCATGTCGGTAAAGCACAGCGGCTGCTCTAGAGCTCTTACTCCATCCGTGAAGCTATAGCGGTTGCTTTCCTAGGATGTCAGTGGGGAGCTGTCCTCCCAATGCCTTGGGGAGCTCGCTGTCCTTCAATCCCGGACAGAGTGCTCTGAGCCAGGCCCCAGGGGTGAGGGCGCAGGGGCACAGGCTCACTGTGGTGGTCCGGGGACTCACAGGCCTGAGCTCAAACCCAGCCCCACCTCGGGGTGGTGAGCCTTTGAGGAAGCTGCTTCACCTTGGCTGGGCCTCAGTGTGCTGGTCTGTAAAATGGGACCATAGGACCCCCCCCCCTAGGGTTGTAATGATGCAACGAACTCACTCAGGTAAGGTCTTACCCCCAGGCCTGAACCGCATAAGCCCCCAGGAGAGGTACCTGCAGGCCCCGGAGGTTCCTACAGGCTCCTCACGGTCCCTGCCCATCACTCTTGTCCCCACTGACCCCCGAGGCGGCTTGGTCATACGTCTGGGAAAGACTGGGGTGAGAGGGGGAGGTGCCGGCTCACCTCTGGAGGCTGCCAGTCGAGGATGTGGTCAATGTCCATGGCCTTCCGGAACTCCATGTGCTGAAAGAGAGAGCAGCCGTAAAGCTACCGGCACCCCGAGGGAGGGGCACCAGGGGCTCGAGGGCAGCGTAGCCTCCCACGAAGCCCCTCCCCAAATGCCCACAGAGGGTGTGGGTCTCACCTTGCGGAGCATGGCCTCTGCTTTCTCCAGGTCGAAGTTCCGAGCTGTGGGGAGAGGAAAGAGGAGTGAGTGGGGGAAAGATTGTCCCGGGCATGGCCAGCGGCAGCTGTGGAGGGACACTGGGGTCTGGGTGAGACCTTCTTCCCTGCCCCCTGCCCTCTCCTGAACCTGGACGTGGGGAGCAGGGGATGTGCTTGGAGCCTGAGGGCCGTGCCCCGTCCTGGAGCCGTGGGGACTAGGTCCCTCTGGCCGCCCCCTGACCTCGTGCTTTCCCGCCTCTGCCCTCACCTCGGAGCCAGCGCAGAAGGAAATGGTCATCGGGGTTGGGCAGGGCAGGCAACACGTCCTGGACGTTTTCGCGGAACTGGGGAGGGAGATGCGGGTTAAGGTGGTTTTCACTCTGAGCCTTGGCCCTCCGGACTCAGCGATTGGTTTCCTCCACTCGTCTCTTCCACGTGCTTCCGGCCCACAATGGTGGAAGGGTGGGCGGGCAGAGGAATAGAAGGGACATAGATCACTGGCTGGCTGGTTGGATGGTTAGGTAGGTGAACGGAAGGAAGGCTTTATGGGTGGGCCAATGGATAGAAAGAAGGACGGATAGATGGGTGGGTGGGTGGGTGGGTGGATGGATGGATGGATGGATGGAAAGAAGGATGGAAGGATGGATAGATGGAGAGTGGATGGGTGAATGAGTGGGTGGAGAAAAGGAGAGATGGGTGGGTGAGTTGAAGGAAGGATTATTTGGTGGGTGAATGGATGGAAGGAGGGATGGAAAGAAGGATGGATGGATGGATAGATGGAGAGTGGATGGGTAAATGGAAAAAAAAGGAAGGAGAAACAGTGAGTGAGTAGGTGGAGAAAAGGAGAGATGGAGAGTCAGTGAGTGAGTGGGCGGGGAAAAGGAGAATCA